>OVBE01001567.1:0-35724 GCA_900406425.1 Iberis pinnata
AACTAACTATGTAGATGTAGTTACTCACCCTTCGCAGACTAACTTCCAGTAATAAGATCTATTAGAAGCTTATCCTCTGATGCCTTTTTGACAATACCTTCATACCAAAAAATTGTTATCAATCATATAATTGTGTTTTTGTAAAGAGAAGTAGCTATCTTATTAAGTTAGATAACAAGGTTGAACTATAAAAATTTTAAATCTATGTAACATAAAACCAAAATAGCATAACCAAAACCACAACAAAATAATATGATCGATTTAAATCATTAATCCAACTGGAAAGAATTGAAGACGTCGAAAACAATAGATCTTAGAGAGATACAAAAGATTGGCTCTCTCTGATTCTTCTAGGTGTTATTAGGGATGTATTTTATTTTCTGATTCCTCTGCACTCTGCAGTCCAAGTTCTTCAAGTACTTCTAGAAAAATGTAACCCACATGATCTTCGTCGATTAATCTGCTCACTTCTTCCATTATGTCATGACCTCAAAATTTAATCATATTTAGGAGGTGTAAAATTAGATAAGTCTATGAATGCATAAAGATGTAAACAAAAAAAAGAGGAGGATGTAAACTCACCACCGCTATCCTTGTCGAGTAGTCTGAAGGCTTCTTTGATCTTTGAGTTATGATCGTCATAGTGAAGGAATGGGATGAGAGTAACGAACGTAAAAGTGATAATAAATTGTTCTAGTTAGTGGTACTCGTACAAACCGTTCTTATCAGAGCAGCAAAACCCTTTTCCACCAATATTTTGTGATATTCTCTCTCTCTCTCATGAATCCTTCCAGTTTCTTTCCGGTATCCAGATTTCGCTTTCTTGATTTGTCAATCACTGTGTTTAAAATTTATGAGAAAATAGCCAATGGATTCATCATAAGGAGAAAAAAAAGAGAAAGTGTCAATTGAAGTTTGAACGTTTTTGATTGAATAATATAAGAAATCTTAAATGGGAGATAAATGAATGAATAGCTTTCAGTTTCGTGTGAGAGAAGAGAAGTTGAGAGGCCACAACTAAATTATGTTTCTCAAAATTGTATGCCACGTAGTGTATTCTAATTGGTTTTGTTGATAAAATTTTAAATTGACGTGTATAATTTTAGAAGAGCTAAAACTCTCCTTTTATAAAAAAGTATCCTACGTGTCATAATCTAAATGGTTGATTACTTATCCTATGTGGACAGCCTAGAATTGCAAGAAGATGAAGTTTTATATAGTATAGATTTTGATCGTTTGTTAATTTTAGAGTATTAATTTGAGCTTCCTTTTCTTCTTCTTCTTCTTCTTCTTCTTCTTTTTTGCAACTTTTATCTTTATGGTAGTTTATTTTTGTTCTAGAGATTTTTTTCTTTTGTGGCATGCTTAATTTATTCGAATTGTTGGGTCAATTGTTGTATTTGTATTTGTCCCTGTATTCTATTATGGTTTGATCTATAAAATGTTGGTGACAAAAAATGAAATTAAATGTTGAGAGAATATTTCATTCTTATAAATCGATGGTACAAAAGTTTTAAATCATTGATTGATTACTTCTTATGGCACTAAAGAAACTCGAAATATCGTGAAGTGTATAACAAAGATGAAAGTTTGAAGAAACTGTACACAAAAATTGATAAGAGAATTGGAATCATGGTGATGAATTGGCTTTTACAAACCGTGCCGTTTCAATGTTTTAGATGATTTATACAAATATAAAAATTATGCCCATTGTAGGTAAATAAATTAGTTTTAATAGCTTAACTTCAATGTTCGTTATGGTTTAAAGATTAAAATGACAAATAAAACAAAACAAAATATTTAACTAATATATATTAAAATTGGTTTAACATTTTGAAACCTCAAATGAATATTATTTATACTAAAAATCTATAATTTATGATATTTATGATATAAGTTTTTTTAAAATATCAGTTCCCTCTATTTCAACATAAATGTCTTTTTATGTCAAAAAATACCCCTTTATTTTTTTAAAATGCTTCTTTATTTCAATGAAAATGTACTATAAATGTTGGTGCCATAATTGATGGTTTCACTTGTTTATGCTCTTGACCTGTCCTGCTTACTACACCAAACTTCGTTGAATGTTAAAAAAATTACCATAACCTCATTATTTATTTGAAAATTTTCAAAAATATCATTTGACACTGTCAAAATATTATTGTTTTGATTTTCAGTTCTGAATTATACAAGCGTTTATAAATACCTAGATCGCCATATAGTAAGCACCTATTGGTAAGATTTTATAACTCGGTTTATTACAAGTTTAAAACGAGGTTTGTAACAAGATTAAAAATGGAGGAAAAAAAAAAAAAAACAAGATTAAAAATGAGGTTTATACAGTTTTGTATGGTAGTTACATAAATATTCACAAAACTTATAGGCTTTACAAGATAACTTACAACAATGTATTAATGAAAAAAAAAAAATTGGTGGTACCAAACGACCAATGATCTTAAGCACTATTCGTACCAACCTGCTGGGTAATTTGTTTTTTTTTTTGTTTTTGTTCAATGATCTTAATATGCGTGAACATGTAATGAGTAGTTAACTAGAGAAAGTAGACTAATAGCCTAGTATACAATTTGATTTGTAATCCATTGAAAATCCAAACATACAAAAGATATAGAATAAGTTTTAAAGTAAGATGCATCGACCAAGATCCACCAAGATTGTGTATAAGTTGACATGAATGGTTACAACGGAAACTAATCAATGTCACAATCACTATAAGCTGTTCTCAAACATAGTATAAATGTATGGCTAAGAGCTTCACAGTATAAATATGTTAAGAAACGCAAGTGATATTATAAATTCACATGTTTCCGATACCGTTTCCTGGCGTTCATAAGCTCCATCAATGATGGTAGTGGCCGAGGCACAGGTACGTTCATTGTTCTGTACAACTTTCTCAAATCCCCACTTAGATCTTTGCCAGTCTCCATTGAAGAAATTGAACAACTTCTGCTAGCTTCCTTCTCGATTGATTTTTCTTCTGTATCATCTTGTAAAGACTCAACTACTTTCTCCACATTCAACTTTTCTAGTTCCGGCGAGGTTTTCGTGTTTACACATTGAGTTTGTGCTTTCCCCTCGTGTAGTTGATCAGATTCCTGACAACTTAGCCTCGCTCTTCCAAAGAGAGTTACAGGAAAGTGTTTTTCAGGGGATAAACTCAGAAGCTTCTTCTTTATGCTCAATGATTCAATTACAGGTTCCATCTTAGAATTTGTGGAATCCAGAGTAAGTCTTTCACTCATGAGAGAGCAACTAAGAGTTACTGCATGAGTATCATTTGAAGCAACTGGAGAAAGCTCCATGTCAATGTCTAGAAGTTTCCAGAATGGATCATCCGAAGGAAACCTACTGATAAAACAGTTTTTCTTCACATAGTTCAGTTCCATTGCCCTACAAGAAGGAACTGTTGATACAACCCATTTCGGAGAAAGAAATTGCATCGCTGATTCCAATTCTTCTCGGGACGAATGCATTGAGTAACACACATGCCACATACCAAACTCATCCTTGACAGCTTCACTAAACCTAACTTTTCTCTGCTTTTGAGTTTGGCTTCCACTTTGGGAATAATCTTCATCATCACAAACATACCACTGAGCTGAAGGGCGGATAATAAGAGGTTCACTTTGAAGTTTAGATCTGGCCTCAGCAAGTATTGCACTTGCCCTTTCATAGAGTTTAGGGAACCCACTTACGATCTGAAACCGGGAAGAAGGATCTTCAGTGACAATTTCAGGAACTATAACCATCAACGATCTGTAACATTCTAAGTTTGTAGCTTTATCAACATAAATCTTGGAGCCAAACGTTCTGGAAACTTCTAACAGAATATCCTCTTGGCCCAACATATCACAAGCAAGATAGACAACTGGTGCATCTGGGTGGTTCCATATGCAATTGATGATCTGATTCATGAGACATAAGTTGCAATAAAAACAGATAAACTTTACACAGAACAGAGCATAAAGAAGAGTGATAAGATTCAGCCAAATAACCTGTCTAATGGCTGAATGCTTAGATGGAAACTTCTCAGAGGATTTTCCAAATGTACAATCCAAGAAAATGAAATCGAGACAGCATTGTGGTGCCTTGCCATGTCTTGCAACATATTTCTCAGGTAGACTCTGTAGGCAATCTCGTGTAAGCCTACAATCACCAGTGTGAAGAATGTTACCGAAACTGCCTTCAAACAAGAACATGACCGCTCCTGAAGTTTTGAAGTGATATGATTCGTCAAATAGAATCTCAATTACGAAGAAATTTATGTACAGCTAAGAGTTAGATCAGATGGACACGGAAATTTTCAAAGGAAGTTACCAGGACAATGATTGGCGTCAAAAGCAGTAACCCTAAAATCTCCATCTGGATCATCAACAATTACTGATTGCCCAATTTCAATCCTCACGAAGAAAGACTCATCAAGCTGCAACATCGTTACAATTTTGAGACGGAAAGACAAATAAGAAGATAAAAAAGAGAGTGAAAAACGAAACCTTAGGGTGACGTTGAAGAAGAAGAGAAATGGTAAGGGAAGTAGAGTAAATGGGGAAGACGATGTTGGAAGGAGAAATCCCAACGGTGTGGTCTTTGTGAGCATGAGTCAAAAAATGATGTCGCTTCCTTCTCTTCGTCGTCGTGTAAGGCCCAAAAGTGTCGACGGAAAATGGTAAACCTCTTGGCATCTCCATCGCCGTCAAAATTTCTCTTAACCCTATCGATAATTAGGGATTTCTTCTTCGACGATTACCTTAGGGTTTGTTGTGTTCTCCGAGTGATTTACAGTGAAGAAGAATCTAGAGCCTACCGATTGAAATTGCCCGGAGGCAGAGCGAGGGAAATTTCCCTCCGAGCCTTTTATGCATATAAATTATTTTCTGTTCGTAATAAAATGTTCCTTATTCTTTTTTTTTCTTTTATTGAAACTATTAAATAAATATAGTCTAAACATGAAATCGAGTCGAAAATAAATGACAAGATCTCATTTTATGTACAAAGTTTTGAAATTGGAATATAAAGTTTCAATTTCATAGAAAACCACTGAAGATTAATAACTGTTATTACACACTTAAAACAAAATTTTAAGTCATTTAGAATTTTACTGTACAATATTAGAAACATTTTGTAAACAAAGAGTTTTAAATTTTGCTTAGATGCTTTTTCTCACAACCAATGCTATTTTTCGGAAAGAAAATAATAAAAGATTTTGTAATATTTTAAGATATGTGTGATTGCAAATGATCTTAACGATTCTTAATAGACTGTAAAATAAATTTGAAGCTGCAATATAAAAATAAAGAAAAAAATTAATTAATCACATAAATACACGTATTCAAAACTCATACAATATACAAAATACAGAAAATATTCAAATCAGAGAGGCTATAAAATTAAAACAAATGAGACATAACAATATTGACAAGTAAATAATTCACTATACTCATATTGAAAGAGTTTAATGTTTGTTTGTGGTTTTGTGATACTTGTCCTTGACCCAACGTATACCCATTGCAGAGCCATTCTTGATCTTCTTGAAACCAGAAGAAGCTACAGCTTTGGTCTTCTCTAACCCTTGTCCCAATTTCTCCTTGTACTTAGCTGTGTTGGAGTTTGACGAAGCTCCACCTCCGCCACTTCTCACGACGGCTCCTCCTTTGGCAGAGTCGCCGCTATTATCCCACTGGTCAGCCCACGATGCTCCGTTCATTAAGCTTTTATTATTTTAAAATGAAGATGAATTTTAAGATTGTTGTGAATCTGTCTCGTTTTCTTTGTTGATGTTTATATACACAAACATTTCATATTTTGAAAGACACGTTATGTGTATGTGTGGTCAAACCTTGTGTTCGTGAATAATATGACTTCTTTTGATTTGCTTTTGCTTCTTCTTTAAATATTTTATAAGCGTCAAAATTCTTCTGGAAATTCGCTGGAAAAAAAAACACGCAGATTGATATTATTATAGTATAAAGACTCAGGTACGTTTTAAGGAACCTTCTGAGACAAAACCATAATCAATCTTTTTGACTTAAAAGACCCCTTTGAACTTTGATAAGATGCAGATTCTCCAGAAAAGCGAAATCCAATTTCTATTGGATTGTATTGGTCTCTTGACTACTTACAAACAAATCTAGCAATTTCCTAGAGATATTCATAACTTTAAATCACAAATAAATCGAGGAAAAGAAAATTTACCAAGTATAAGAAAACATCTAAATTAACGACCCAAAATTATACTTTTTTCATTAATTCATAACCTGACAATGTGTATATATGTTACCAATATTCCTACTTCAGCCAATTTCTCTAATCGGCCATTTTTTTCTCTCTCTCTCTCTCTTTCCAGATAGATCATTTGGAGTTTGATGATAAAGCCTTCAAAGATAACTTGCAACTCAAGGAACATCATCACACTGGTTCTGATCTGACGCTTTCTTCTCTGAGAATGGTAAAAGCTACACCAACAAAGAAACAGACAAGAACTAGTCAAAAACTTGAGTAATTATAGAAGAAACTCAACACAATCTCTATTCAGAGTGGGGCTAATAACACATGGACAATGACCATAAACTGTGATATCAAGAACAAAACTAACAAGCAGTAAATATTTACTTATTTAGGTTAACAAACCTGACGAGCGACCTGTGCAACACGTCTACTATCACGAGATGGTTCAGTGTTGTAGGAATCTAAGTAACCGTTGTCTTTTTCCCCAGTCTTTTGTCTTTTGTTTCCACTCTCATCGTCTTGCGAAGAGGAACTTCCTCCTTCAGGGCTGCTTGTCTCCTTCTTTCGCTTCCTCTTGAATGTGAACTTGATACAATGTTTCTCAGAAGGCGATGATACAGATATGGAAGAAGGCTCCATATCATTCTCTTTCTCTCCCTCCACGTCAGGGCAATCTCCATTGGCGATGTTTGTTACTAATTCTTTAGCTTCTTCTCTGCGTCTGTTTAGTATAGAAGGAAGAGTATGTTGACAAGGGTCTTTATTCTCTTTATAGGAACACCGGTTAATACTGACATCTCTGTCACTCAACTCTGGTTTGATCCCATTAGCCACTATTGATCTCTCGTGGTTACTAGAGTCCTCTTGCGCTTCATTTGGCTTGTTTTCCTCGTTGCTAAGATTCGTTTGACGACCATTCGCCAATTTCTGGAGGTGATACCGAGACTCTCGCAACTCTAACCTTAGCTCTCCTACTATATCTTCAGCTTCTCCAAGTTGAGCTTCTAGTTCCTCAATTTTTTGCTGCTTCTTCAATGATATCATTTCTGCCTCCTTTACCTATAACCAAATACTTTTTTTAAAACAAGGAAAATGCAACAGAAAAGAAAAAAGAGCACACGAGACTCTGCAGTAAAATGTGTTACAATCTCAAGTTAAGCAGTTTTAATCAAACCATGAGTTACAACATTTGGTAAATGAAATTAGTATCAAAGACAGAAATACATTTACAACATTAAGATACTGTGAAAACCAAAGAACAGTTTGACACAAAAACTCTTATATAGTGTTCCTATTTTTCCGCTAAGATATATTTGACATATGTTTTTGGCACAAATTATGATTCTGCACTACAATGACCATCAGGAATCTATTTCAACAACAAGATTAGAACTACTAGAGATATTAGGAATTGTGAATTCTATACAAATAAGAAATGGTAACTTGCAAAGCTTCCATGGATCAGATTTTATGAGATTAATAAGAATAAGTATCCAGACTTTCAGAGAACTCATTCCACAACTTCATCTTATAAATAATAAAGCTTTCAATGCAGCAAAAGCACAACGAAGCATGTATATAAAGCTCACAGCCGTCATATATATCAAAAACTTGATTCTTAAATTCAACTCAAAACAAAACCAATGTCAAAGCATCAACTCATGAACCGACTTAGTTGCTAAAAAGTTTCTCAAGTTTAAGAATCCACTGAATAATATCTATATAGAAAATCTACCTTGAAATCGTACATCTGTTTAAGCCTAAGACATGTACGGAGAGCCTCATCTCTAACGGCCAGAAGCTCTAGCTGATACCCACGCGCTCTTTTCTCGGAAACCATCACACGCGCCGCCGCCTCCTTCGCCGTGTTCAGTATTGTATCGGCGTAAGCCTTCTTCAAGGCGGTTAATTTCTGCTTCTCGGAATTAAAAAGAACAATTCATCGCAAACCCAGAAATGACAAGACAAAACCCACATCCGAAATACTAATTCAGATCAATACAAAGATTAAAAACCCCTTGTAAAGAGAAAACGGAACCTAAACGAAACAGAGAAGAAACTAAAAACAATGATTTCGAAATGTGTGGTAGGAAAATTGATCTTATTTACCTCTGGGTCGGTCATTAGGGCAGAGAATGCGGTTACGGTAGGCGATTTTATCCGACCGAAGTCGCGAAGAAGAAAAGAAAGAAGTAGAAAGAAAAAAAAAGAGGTGGTTTGGTTTTTTTTCCCCTAATGTTTTGCCTTTTGCCTTGAAGAATCTGTCAGTTAGGAACGGAAAAGGTTTATAATTACCTTTTACCCTCAAATTTCTACTTTATTACGGAAATGCCACGTATGTCACCCTTCTTGTGAATTGGCGGTTCGTGTTCCCGGTTAGTCATTTGAAATTATATATTTGTATTAACTAATTAATTTAAGTAGGAAATATGAGGCTATGGTTCGGCATATAAACCGAAACCCGAAATTCTAACTGAAATCAAACAAAAAAAACTGAAACCGAAACCGAATTTTTTTTCTAAATAACCCGAACATTTCCTATATATCTCAATAAAAAAACCGAATCCGAACCCGAACCAAACCGAAACCCGAAAGTATAACCGAAAAATCCATATAAATATGATTATATATGTAATTATGATAGGATAGTTATGATTTTAGGTAAAAAAATATGTTTTTAGTAAGGTAACTAGGATATTTATGAGTTTTTGTCCAATATTTTGGATTTTTGATTCGATTAACTTGGATTTTAGCTTAAGTTGTTCGGATAATTTGGATTTCTTACGGATATTTTGGAGTTTCGGTTCCATTTCGGCATTTCGGATCCTAATAAAAATAAAAAAACCGATCGGAACTCGAATGGATCCGAACTGAATCCGAACCGAATTTTTAAATAACCGGAACGGTTCCTATATTTCCATAACCGAATTATCCGAAATTTGAATTATCTGAATCGAACCCGAACCAAAAACCGAACGTCCACCCATATATGAGGCCTTTATAAAGGCCATCAGCTACTAGCTAGGGTTTTATAAAAAGATACATCCTCCTTTTAACTACCTCTTCTTACGAGCAGCTTAATTTTTGAGAAAACTTAAGAGAAAACAATGAGTATTTCTCGTAACTTAATCCACAAGAGGCGTGCCATGGGAGGCAAGCAGAAGCAATGGAGGAAGAAGCAAAAGTACGACAAGGGAAGGCAGCCTGCCAACACCAAGCTGTCTAGCAATAAGACAGTTAGAATAATCAAGGTTCTTGGAGGCGAGAACGTGTTGCAACCTTGTTCAGAGAGCAAACAAAATTTTAAGAAGCAGAAGTCGGAGGAAATAAAAGAAATAAAGAAATCTATCAAAAAGCTATCTAAAGCTGTGAAAACGCTACAAGAGATTATATTGACAAAACCGGACATGATACCGCAGTAGAAAGAAACAACAGGAAAGAAAAAGGAGGAAGATTCTTGTTGTTTTGGATGTGAAGAAGCTGAGGGAAATGATTCTTGTACCATTTTCGTCAAGGGATTTGAAAATTTGCGACTTAGGGCTGAAATCAAGAAAGCATTGAATAACTTTTTCGGTACTTGTGGAAAGATCACAAGGATTTTTGTTCCCATGGAGTGTAAAATCCGTCTTCCTTTGGGATATGCATTCATTGATATGAAATATGAGCATAAGAAGGCGTTAAAACTAAATGGAAGTTACATGGGAGGAAAGGAGCTTAAGGTGATACAGATGAATAATATTGCTTTACTGACTCTGTTGGGTGTGAACGTTGTCCAATCTTTATATCAAAGCATCGCCGGTACATATTCTTGTTATTTATTTTTTACTTTCTTCTTGATAATAGCAAATCCTTAATTCAATTTGTATGTTTTGTCTAGTGACATGATCGCAGGCAACTTTGTTTATTCTAGACGCACCTACTGACGAAGAATCAATGTTAATCTTCTTCTTTTTGTGTGTTTTTGAAAACTAGTAGTATTTTGAGTTATGCTTGCTAAAATTATAAGAAACTTATTGCAGATAAAAAACTAATTTTATCAACAAAAAAACTAATTAATTTATTTAGTTAAGAAAATTTTAATAAAGTTTAATGGACTGAAAACTCATTACTTTATTTTTTACTCTATTATAAGGAAATTCTAGAATTGAGTTTTGCTCCAACCCATAACGCTATTTTTTCTTCATAATTCCTGCAACAAAACATATCCAAAAGGTTTTTTAACACAAAACCAACAACTTAACCATCAACCATATTGTCGTCACATCCACATTTACCACTTTCTTCATTGGGGAAATATTCTTCTCTGTTTGAAAACTCATTCCACATTTCTTCCATAAAATCATCACCCACTCCTTCATATTCTTTCGGATTGACAACACTCTCCAACAAATCCAATCTTTTTTCTGCTTCTCGATTTTGCGCAAGACCTCTTCCTTAAATTCATAAAAATTCTTCTCGAATTTGTCGAAGCTCTTTTTTAGCAAGTAGGTTACCTTCTTCTCGAATTTCTTCTCATCTTTATTCTTTCTTGGTTTTAATTTCTCAAATTAGCCTCTTCCTTTTTTTCTCCGCCTTCTATGTTCCATTTTTGAATTTCTTCCCAAAAAACTGGCCTCTTTATGGTATCCAACCGATGATTGTTGAACATCATAGTGATCAACAAGAAATACTTCATAATCAACCAGCTCACACAATCGGGCTAATAACACATGCTCATCCAAAGTCGGCACTAAGATGTTACTGATCTCCTACAAGTAACAAAACAGAGCTAGTTAAAATGAATTAGTTTAACTAATTCAAACAGAAAAATCCATAAAAATTAAAAAATTAAGCTATTGATCCCAAACTTTTGTATCACCAAGACTCTGATAAATCTCTTCCAAAGTGAATCCTTTTAAAGTAGACCGCTGAAATTTTTGTTTGCACATCTGTGGAGATCCAACATTCACGTCTTCCATATTTTCACGAAATGAATTCTTATGACTGAGAATACACTCGAAAACCAACAACTGTTCATAAATTATGTATATTAGTTTACAAATCATTTCACATTAAAATCATATGAAAATATAATAAAAAAAGAATAACCTCTAAGAGAATTATGTAACCGGGAAATGAATAACTATTGTGGAAAACACGTTTAAAACTATCCATCATATGATAGATCCCTTCAATGCAGTTCTTAAATGTCAGCGTTCCCCACATGAAAGTTCTACAAGCATCGAGATAATCGATAATTCGTAGTAAAAATGACTCTATGTATTCGTGCTTCATCTTCGCTTCCATCTTCATGACGGTGCATAAGAAAAGTAACACCGTCATCTTCAGTCGATCTCCACGTCCACCCATTCTACAAAATTCCCTTTCAACGTCCATGAAATTAATTTTGCTTTTCCGCCCAAATACCTTCATCACAAACCTAAAGCTTCCCAAATTCTTGTGCCCTTGAAGATATTCTGTGCAATATAAACCAGAGATCAAAGCGTGCTCTATTATTCCATATCGAATAGTAATCCTATTTACCACAATTCAGCACTCCCTCGACGTATTTGTTTTTACGGTCCTCAAAAGCAATGTGTACATTCTCATCATCATGTGGGTCTCATGTCTAGGCATGTGGAAAATGTGACAGAACTACAGATGCTCCGTAAACCATTCTATCTCATCTCTTTCGATAAGCTTCTCCTCTATTAGTGTAGCGATCCTATTTACTTCACACCTAGTCGCTACCTTACCAAACTCACTCTGATTAAAGTGAAATTGTTCTGGCGAAGGAGGAGGAGGATGCTAAATCTGGACAAAAACAAAACAAAATAATAAACTAGATTAACAAGTTAAACCTACAAAATAAAATAAGTTAAACTAACTAATGTAGTTTATCTTGTTTAACCAGTTTAACCAAGGAAAAACATATAAATGTTCAGTTTAACCAAACAAAAACATCCATAAAACAATTTCTTACATGATCCTTCCAGTTTGCACATTGTTTGAACCTGAAATAACAACAACAAAAAACACACACACTTGTTAAATATAAAATTCAGAAACATTCATTACAAATCAACCATCTATACAATATTATAAAACCAGTCAGAATGGACAAAGTTTGGTGGAAAAAGAACTCATAAAACAAACATCTTTGGTTTTTCCAAAACAACATAGGACCACAAACAGAAAAAAATCCCCACAAAGCCAACATAAGACCTAAAAATAATCAATCACCAATCATCACCAAACTTCATAAAAGAAAGCATTTTATTTCCTTTATTTTAAATTGGATTATAATATGTCTAAAAGCTTTCTTTCAAACATAGAACCTTCTGATAAAAGTTTTTATCTTAATCCAACAAAGAAGCTTTCTTATACAAACAAATCTTTGTATCACTATAAAGAAATCTACATTCTGAATACTTTTAAACTCAACATTGCATAAAACTCATAAATTCAACATTGCATAAATGAACCAACATAATTTTCAACCAACACCAAATTTGTTTCTCAAAATCAAAACAAACAAAGAGAACTCCAAACAACCATGAACTGCATTAAACTCAACTCATTTATACGAAGACATGATTTGCCATGAACTCACCCGAAACTCACCCCCAAAAAGCTACGAAATCGGGAAATTACGGAAAAAACAAAGGATTTGTGATAAAAACGAAAACACTTACGGGATTTTGAGACGGAGTCGCGAGAATCACATATTTTGATTCGATTTTGAAGTGATTTTTGGATGATTTTTGTTTGGTTATTAGATGGAAAGGGATTAGGGTTTTTTTGTGCTTTCTCACGAGGGTGGTAGATTTACAAATAAATTTACTGCAACTGGATCATATAGAAATTAAGATAATTGGGTCGGGTAAAAATTAAGTGTGGGTCGGGTAGAAATAAAGTTTGAGTTCGGGTAGAAATTAGGGTAATTGGATCAGATAGAAATTAAGTTTGGGTTTGATGGCATTCATTGTAATTATATTGAAAATGTAGATTATATAGTCAATACACATATAAAACTTAATTAAAATAAATAAAAACTAAAAAATGTTATAACAAGGTTATTTAAGATTTTGCATGTCTCGCGAGAGTTATCGGAGCCATTCATTCAACAAAAAACCATCAAATCAAAATTGACTCATAAAATTGGGAAAATTATTATTATGTCTGTTATTCACTATGACTTCGATGAAATTTTTTGTTTTCTTTCTCTTTTTTTAACAGTTGACAATTAGGCCTGTAAAATTAATTCTATCCTTGATTTGAACAATTTAACTGTGGGTAAACCATTTATTTCCCCACGATAACTTCCATATACCGACCTTTCTCCAGAAAATCAGACCCTATATTTTCCCCCTAATTTTAACTTTGATATTTATTTCCCCATGATTTTTCGGTTGACTTAAATTGAACCGAAATTGTGTTCCAACCCGTGTAACCACATACTAAACCGAAACCAAGATTCGTACTAACCCGTGTCGAGAAAACCACAACCCAACTCATGTTTCCATGTACCCGTGTATGAATAGAATATGAGGAAATTTTTTTTTAATCTCCTTATCAGGAACCCTAAATTGATTTTGGGGTAAACAAAATTGTGATTGTGAGCTTAATTATGAGTAATCTATCTGCATGATCGAATTTGAAATCCACCTATCGTTCAAGAGTTAGAATTTTCGGAGTTGCTAAGAAATGTGGAAATTATGGGGAAAATATTGTTGAACTCATCTCACAGTCGGATTCAAATCCGTTTCGGAGGTACTATAGATGCTCGTATGCAGCTGCAAACAAGGTAACTTTTCATTTGTGACAATGTTTGTAAAGGGTCATGAACTGAAATAGCATAAATGAATGGTTGTTATTGATCCTTTGTAGCTTAGGAATGATAATCATACCTTTAAATGGGTTGATGAGGCTTACTTAGATGAGATAGAATCATTAAATGTGAGGGTTGCTAGTCTTGAGGAACAATGCAAAGAGGTTAAGTGTAATGATTTGGACAAGACAATGCTTGAGAAGATACTTATGGAGCATGATAAAGAGATGAATGAGAAGCTTTAGGATGTCTTAGATGAAGCTAAATCAAAGATAAAGAAGATGATGATTGTTCTTATTTTGAGATGTATGTTGGTTGTTAGTCTCATTCTACCTCTATAAGTGGTTTTTATATTTGTTGTTTGATGTAAAATTTGTTGTTTTTGTAAGACAAAAATTATTGTTTATAATTCTTATTGTTGTGATTGTAAGACAACATTGTTGTTAATGGTAAGTTGTTTATTGTCAAATTGTGTTTATTTAATTATCTTGTACTTTCGTGTTTGATTATCTTAAAAGACTAAATAAACATATACCAAGAATTCTTAAAAAGACACAATACATTAAGAAATGATTCTTACAAAACCATATGCATAAACAAATGGTGAACGTACCAAATTCATAAAGAAATGGTCAAACGACCAAATTCATAAACAAATGACCACATGACCAGATTCGATGTCATATTAAAAGACCAAAAACAACCTGTAAGAAGCAACATAAAGCTTCTTAAAAGACACTAAACATCAACCAAAAACAACCCCTCCTTCTACCTACAAACTTCCCCTAGTTTCAACCTAAAACAGACTTTCATCAACCTAAAAACAGACCTCCATCAACCTATGACATATTTCCGTAAATCCTAATCATTTTCTTGTTGGCTTAAAGTGCATTGTGAAATGACAATTTGAGAAGATGGTCATTCACATCCTTGAGAAGCCTACAATAATATCACAAAAGTATGAGAAAATTCATGAGAAAATGCATTATTTGCCAACTAAAAGCAGAAAAAACCTGATTTGAAGTTTTTTCTTTGTGGTTCCTGCTAGTATGTCCAATTTCTCCACAAACTTTACATTGCATAATCCTCTTGGTTTGTTGCTGCTTCTTCTTGGCAGGAGACTCATTGACTCCTTTCTTTCTCTTCTTATCTGCTTTGGTAACCTTTTTTCTTCATGGTTGAGCTAGTTCAGGTGGTATTTTAACTGCTGAAGCATTCATTGAAGGCCAATGCCTTGGACCCTTATGTGGACACAAACCTTCTACATAGTTCCTTCTCCACATGATGGTATGAAACCATGAACAAACAGAGTCTTCAGGCTTCAAGTTCTAGTGAAAATGACTCCATATGCGTGCTTACAAGGGATCCCACATATGTCAAATTTGTTGCAAGTGCATGACTTCTTTAGCATACAAACAAGATGGTAGTCTCCTATTAGTTTCACTTTAAACTGAAGGTTAGTGCTTCTACTCACCTTACATAGAACAGCTTGCTCATGTTCTTCTGCCAATAACTTCTCTACATATGGCGTGCACAAACGTGTCACATAAACATCAATAAAAACATTACAAACAATTTTAATCCTTTGACTAAGAACCATAAGACTAAGAACACAGTTACCTTCATGGGCATTTGAAATGGCAGGTATTTTAGCACTTCTTACCATTGCTAATCTTCTTGCAGTTTTAAGCATTGCTACAAAAGGCTTCTCTCTTGCCTTATTGATTGTGTTGTTGAATGATTCAATGAAGTTATTGTCCATATCTTCACAGAATGGACCAGTTTGACCGTACTTGTAGAAACATCTTGTCCAGCTCTTTGGATTCGACTTGATAATATCATTGTAGACACTAGTATCATACTGATATATCCTATCCAACCTCTTCATGTATTGTGCTTCATTATAACTTTAAGCCAGATTCCACGTAAGTGGTTTCATTTCTTTTTTACCCCATGATTCTTCTTTAGATTAACATAGATGTGCCTAACACACATCCTATGCTCTATCTTAGGGAGCTCCATCTCAACATGATGTATAAGTCCCTTAAACATAAAAAATACAACAAGTTAAAATAGATTTCAAAACTTTTTAAAATAAAAGATTATTGAAAACAATATGAACTTACCTTTTGTCTGTCTGAAGTAAGAAAATATGTATTACCATCTTTTAACTCTAAGTCAACCTTTAACCTCCTCACAAACCACAACCGATTCTCTTTATTCTCTACTTGCACAACGCACCAAGCTATAGGGTAAATTCCATTATTTGCATCCCTAACCAAAGCAAATAAGAACTACCCTATAATCTTTCTTTTAAAGAAGCAACCATCAACCCCTATGATCTTCCTACATGTCTGTTTCCATGCCTTTCTAATGATGTCAAAACAGACATAAAACCTATTGAACACATCATTCCCTTCTGCATCTTTAACTGTGTCAATCTCTACAACTGAACCAACATTTGATTCCATTATCTCTATTTTGTAATCTCTTAGCCTAGAAATATGTTCATCATACTAAACCTTTTTCCATTTCAATGCCTTTGACCTAGCAACTTGACATCGAGGCCTAAACACTGATATTTTATACCTTTCCTTTATAATCTCTTCAATCTTCATAGGCATAAAATAATCAGGATCATCCCTAATCTTATCTACAAACAACCTAGCTATTTGAGGCACTTTCAACATTTCACATTCCCCATTTGGTACACAATTATGCATCTCTAAAAACTTCATAATCCTCCAAATCGGATCCTTTGGCAGAGTAGATGCATAAACTGCCCACTTACAACCATCAAATTTGTCACGACCATCACTACCAGCACAAATGAATTTGATTTTATCCTTGTCACCTGTGTTGTTTGATGTTTCTTCCACTCTTCAACGCATAATCAAGTACACATTCTTTGAAAGCTACACCATTTAAGAAGCTTTGCTTCATGTACATATTGCCATATCCTCTTCTCATGTTGTTCTTTTCTCTCTAGCAATGTCATCGTATTCCTCATCACTCTATGGGTAAACATTGTCTCGCACATACTTTTTTTTCATCTCGCAACAACTCCTCCACAAGTTGCTAGATGTGGTAGTCGTTCCTCTCATAAGCTTTAACGTCGTAATTATCATCTTCTCCATCAAGATGAACGACAACATCCATCTTCTCCTCCATTAAGTTTCACTTTCGTATTCACTCTCTGTTCAAATCGTTTCTGCGATTTTGAGACTTAGGGTTTTTTCATTTTGGGGATAAATCGAGAAGTGGGTTTGGTTATGCAAATTAATCGGGTATTTTTTAGGTTAGTTTCAGTTACCTGTTTCGGGTTAGGGTTAAATCGAGTTTAGATTGGTTAAACTTATCGATCATAATTAATCAACCAACTCAATTCAATTTTATGGGTAAATGCTTTTCTATTACAATCAATGGATTACTAGGTTTTAAAGTTTTTATCATGGGGAAATAAATATTAAATTTAAAATTAAAGAGAAAAAATTTAGGATCTGATTTCCTGGGAATATGTCGATATATGAAAATTCTGGTGGAAAATAGATGTTTTACCCTTTAATTGTAGATGAGCAACAAAAACCACTGCCCCATATAAATCTCTCTAAAAGATATAAATATAATTAAAAAGAAAAACAGAACATAATTTTCAAAAAATTAAAAAAAAACACACACACACTAAATTTGTCAATTTTCCTTATATGCGATTAACCGTTATTTCAGGTAATTTTGGTCTCTAACCTCAATTCAACTCATCCCCAAACCAAACATAGAACACTAATTAATAAAAGTATTGACCTCTGTTTTCTCTTCTTCTTCAATCCCCATTTCAATTTTCATGTAACCTTTTTTTAGATCATTTTCTCAATTCTAGTTAATTTGTTTTCTAGCTTCATGATCACATTCTACAATCACAATAATGTCTAACCGTTCCTTCAAGAATTTCATAGAAGAAGAACTTGGAACATTTTCACAGTTCTTAATCTACGCTCTTCTTGAATGGATCATCATCATTATCCTCTTCATCGACGGTTTCCTTGCTTTCTTCTCCAACCAAATCGCTAAAATCTTCGATCTCAGAATCCCTTGTCTTCTCTGCACTAGACTCGACCATGTTCTTGTCAAAAGAAACCCTGATTTCTATTACAATGACTCAATCTGTGATTCTCACAAGAAGAATGTCTCTTCTTTAGCTTACTGTCATGTCCACAAGAAACTCTCTGAGATCAAACGAATGTGTGAAGGTTGTCTTCTCTCTTTCGCTACTGAGAAAGAATCAGATGTTGATACTTATAAATCTCTTATTGGAATCTTACATAAAGATCTTGAGCTTCTTATCGACGATGAACATGAGGTTCAGTTATCGTTTCCAGCTACAGGTTTGAAGAAAGATGATAGAGCTAACAATATCAATGAAAGGACACAGCAACATTGTTCTTGTTGTGGTGAGCTTTTGAAGATAAAATCCGAAAAACCGAAGAACAATAATCAATCTTTCTTTGGTGCTCCAAGTCCTTCACCTAGGGTTTCTTTCAATCAAAGAACATTGGATTTGTCTCATTTGAAAAACATGGAGTTTCAAGATGATGCAATGGTGGATTCAATTGATGATAGAACTCCTAGTTTTGTCAAAGGAAACAATAGATTTTTCGGGATTCCGCTATCTGATTCAACTCAAAATAGTCCAAGATGGTCTATTAGATCAATGAAGAAATCTATGATTGATCAAAATGGTTCAGAGAGTGAAGTGTTGGATGGAGATTCAATACTTCATCATCTAAAGAGACAAGTTAGATTGGATAGAAAATCGTTAATGGATTTGTATATGGAGTTAGATGAAGAGAGAAGTGCTTCAGCTGTTGCAGCAAACAATGCAATGGCTATGATCACAAGACTTCAAGCTGAGAAAGCTGCTGTTCAAATGGAGGCATTGCAGTATCAGAGAATGATGGATGAACAAGCAGAGTATGATCAAGAAGCTTTGCAGTCTATGAATGGTTTATTGGTTAAGAGAGAAGATGAAATGAAAGAGCTTGAAGCTGAAATTGAAGCTTATAGATTGAGATATGGATTGTTGAGAGAAGAAGAAGAAACAGATGTGTTTCTTGATGAAGAAGATAACGAAACCAAACCGGTCTCGGATTTGCCTGTCTGTTCTTCAAGTCATGAAGACAATCAAGAACAAATGAAAGACTCAGATGAGGAGTCTAAAGACAACAATGGTGTGATCATAGAGGGAGAAAAAGGTAAGCCATTTAATTTATTTTATAATTGTTGGGATGGTTGCTGTTCGTTTGGCATTCGCAGCAAATTAATATTGAAAAATTCAGCAACTAAAAGTTATTGTCGCAGTTGTTGGTCGCAATGAAGTATAGGCAAACGAGCCACATTTTTCTTTTCTGAATCTTTTTTTCTTACTTTTGTTACAGAGAATGAAAGTAGAAAAGCAGTACTAGTGAAGGAGATTTCAGAGATTACAGAAAGACTAAAGGCAATTCAATCAAAAGGTGAATTGTTGCAACAAATTTCAGATGTTTTAGATGTTAGTGAAGGAGAAGCAATGCTATTACAAATTTCTCAAAATCTGCAAATGCTTCGTAGTTTCATTGAAAGACCATCAGATTTATGATTTTTTATGAATGTTTTTACTTCTTCTATCATAAGAAGTAAACAAAACACATCCCTTGTATCAAATCTGTATGTAACTGATACTGGATACTTTTTTTTATTACAGAAGAATCAAAGCATTTTTATTCTGCTTTGTCTCTTACTTCAAAATTCAATCTTGAATCTCTCTTTTGCTGATTCACTGAATAGAACCCTGATGCAAAAGTAACTTTTTCACTAAATTATAAAAGAATTAATGTGAAAAGCCCATTTCAACAAACTTAAAGAGACTTGACTTAGCCAAAACAATTACTCCATTAAAAAGTATTAGATTCTTGACAACTAGAAAATTCTCAACTAAATACTATTTCTTTTAAGAATTCTCTTAACATTTTTATTATTTTCTTAGACATTATATGCTTAAAACTTGAAGTTATTATGTATCTAATGATGAGTAAGTAAAAAGTCTACTCTGATTAACAAAAGATAGAGACAGTTTAGCTGTTAACTTTGAAATGTTCTTCTGACTTTTTGTCTTTTGCATTGCTTCTTAGACAAAACTTTATAAAACCAAGTAAAATTGTAAAACAAAGCATCAGATTTGAACTATCACTACCAAAGAACCATTTTTTTTACAAATTCTTTTATTTACCTAATCTCTTTTTTTATCTTTTCCAGACTAAAAAATGAGAATAAGTCAAAAAAAATATTTCCAAAGACCAGAACAACCACTATAAATATACAAAACAGAGTATGCTCTGTTTTCATCATTCTCAACAACTATGACTTCTTCTCTTTTCAAATCTTTCTTTCTAACGCTCTGTCTCTTCGTAATCCCATCTCTTTCATCTGATTCTGATCCTTTACAAGACTTTTGCGTCGGTGATCTCAATGCTTCTCCTTCAATCAATGGATTCCCTTGCAAATCAGCTATCTCAGCTTCTGACTTCTTCCATTCCGGCTTAACCGGTCCTTTAAACACCTCGAATCCTAACGGTATAGCCGTTTCTCCAGGAAACGTCTTAACGTTTCCAGGTCTAAACAATTTAGGAATCTCGATGAACTACGTTGAACTAGCTCCAGACGGTGTGAATCCACCTCACACGCACCCGCGTGCAACCGAAGCAGGAGTTGTGATCGAAGGCTCTGTTTTTGTAGGGTTTTTGACAACAAACAACACTTTGTTCTCAAAGGTTTTGAATGTTGGAGAAATGTTTGTAGTCCCAAGAGGATTAGTTCATTTTCAATGGAACGTTGGAAAAGAGAAAGCGCGTTTGATAACCGCTTTTAACAGTCAGCTTCCAGGTGTGGCTATGTTGCCTAATAATCTGTTTGGCTCATTCCCTGAGATTCCAAACGCTGTTCTCACCAAAGCCTTTAAGACTGATGATGCAACTGTTAACAATCTCAAGTCCAAGTTTGCTGTTTGAATCTCTTTTGATTTCTGTGTATCTTAAAAATGATATTTCTTACTTTTATTTAATAATCGTGTAAAATTACTAATAATTGGTATGAAAAATTTATACTAAACATTAATAAGATTTCTTTTTTTGTTTTTTATTAATAGAATTCATTCTCTAAACAAGTTGTCAAATTCTTGGGGATTTTTCTTGATTCTCTGAAGCTAAAACTTTGATGTCAAGTAATCGTTGTCTCTTAGTTAAATCATTTGTGAAAAGTCTGTCTTAACAACCTTAGGGACATTGTCTACAGATATTGTTCAATTAAATCATATAAAAATTCATATGAATATTCATATCAGCGAAATTCAACTATCAAAACTTCCAACGTTGTCAAGTGAGAGTATTCAATTATTTTCTCAAATGTGTAGACATTAGTTTAATTGAAGTAGCATCCAATGATTTGAGTTTAAGAATTCTAATAAATAAATAAAATGAGACAACTTATTTACTCAAAACGTTTCACATAGTGTGCAGACAAGTCATCTATTTTATAAAGACTAAAACTTTAGTAAATACAAAGAGTGGACCAAAAAAAACAGAGTAAAGCAGAGTAATTCAAACGTGGATTTTATTTGTTTTGTTTTTTACCCAAATATCTTTGTTCTCCTTAAAATTAAGTCAATAAATATGTAGTACCAGAACATAGGCCTGGGCATTTTGGGTCGGGTTACCCGAACCGCCATGTACCCAACCCGTATTTACGGGTAAAGATTGGGTACGGGTAATGATAATTACCCGTTTGGATCAAGAAACAAATTTTAAACGGGTAAAAGTCGGGTAAGGATAATTATTTGGATACCCGATATACCCGTTTACATAGCTAAATTTATAAAATTATTTTAAAACTTAACTATAATGATAATAACTTCATAAATTTGTGTTATAATAAATATATGATTTAATAAACGTTACAAAAAATTATATAATTGATTATTTTTTTATCATATTTTCGATTTTGTTATTATGTTATGTTATTCAATTTGCTAAATTTTTTCTTATAAAAGATATAATATTATAATCAATTGTTATACTATTTTCAAATTCTAATAGAGATAGTCACATATTAGTCAATTTTATATAATATATTACGAGTTTGGGTATTAAACGGATATTGATTTTAACTACCCGAACCGATCCTTACCCGAACCGTACCCGCCATTACCCGACCCTTAATTTTACGGGTATGCTTTGGGTATTAGTTTTTCATACCCGAACTACCCGTACCTGACCCCTACCAGCTATTACCCGACCCGTTACCTGAAATGCTCAGGCCTACCAGAACAAGTCTTTGGATTCTGAGACTGAAAACTTGCTACAGCCTTACAATTACTTCAACATTACCCTAAAATGCATTAGACTCGGAATTAAGACTCCATTAAACCAAAACTTAAACCACTAACTCTTGACTCACTCAAACTCCATGAACCAAACAATATGTTATATAGACAGTCACAGTGAATAAATATTTATATTATATAAAGACTTCCAAAAAGATTCGCTTCATGAACCAAAATCACATAATGCAAGCCTCAAGGCTGCGTCATTTTTACCAAAATCCAAGAGACGTAGAACATGTTCTAATAGCTAATACAGAAGTTAGAATAAGATAATTGTACACTAATAATAATTCCATAACATTAAACAGCTCAAAGAAATCTCTCTGGTTCAACCTCCTCTCCTTCATTGTTTCTTTTCTCATGGTAAGAAAAAAAAAATGACTAACCTATTCTACATATACCTCTTCGGCCTCACCAACATTCTCTTCCTCACTTATCAGCCGAATTTGCCTGAAGTATCTTAAAAACAACAACAACAAACCAGATATGCTTGATTGACTAAAAAAGCCAATGAAATGAATCTTACCGTTTTGACTTTTTTCTCTCGAAGGTGGTTTTGCCAGAAATTCAGTGAAAATCTTGTGTATCATACAATGGTGAGCTGTAAGAAATTCTCTCTTGCTTATGAATTGTCTGTCTTATCATCATTCTTCAATACTGTACTTGGACCATCATCAAAACCGGATACAGGGGCAAGCTCGTTTAAGTCAAGGTAACGCCTTTTGCCTACTTGTTCTTGGTCTGTGCCGTTTGATTTGTTCAGTTGGTTATTCTCTTCATCGTTTGTTATCTCTGCATTATTTCCAGTAACCTCTCTGAGCTCTTCTTCTACTTCTTCAGCAGAATTTGTTTCTGAGTCATTTGCATTTTCTTCAGAGTCCTCACTTCCCATTGTGAAATCTCCATTCCCTGTCTCATCAGAAGCTTCGTCATCCACAACCATTCGCTTACGCTTTGCCACTCCTGATGCTTCCTTGTCTGATTCTGAGAGCTCATACTGTTGGTAGTCGATTCTTGTGGCTCTTTTACTACGTCTCAGGCCTGACCGGAAATCATTTGAATTTGACCTTGACCTTGATCTTAACTTAGTTTCCCTCCGTGGCATTTTCTTAATGCTTCGGGGTTCATCACTATCTTCTTCGCTAGCACTTAAATCTTCATCTTCTTCTTCTTCATCCTCCTCATACCCGGCATTGTCTTCTTCCCATTTGTACTCTTCATCTCCCTTTTCTTCCTCTTCCTCTTCCTCAGAACCGCTAGAAAACTTCTTCCGTTTGCGCTTCTTCAAATATGCTTCATCATAAACTACTTCCCCAACAATTTCATCATCGGTTTCAAATTCTACATCATTGTCTGAAACAGTTTCAACAAAGTCCTTAGCTGAATACCGCTGGGGCCGTTGTCGAGACCTATTACTGTCACGACACTATAATTGTCAATTCGAAATAATAATAATAATTTTCCAAAGTGGAGGGGAAACTCAAGGGGATATAGAAAAATACACTTTGTCTTGCCTTCTGTCCACGGCTTCTTCTGTCTGCTCATCGAAATCATCATAATCGGAAGATTTGGCAGATGCTGTTTCGTTCACAGGCTCAGTAGGTTGGGCTGAACTGATCGATTTGTCATTTGCAAAAGCGTCCACTCTGGCAGATTCTCTTCTGTTGAGAGGAGGTTCTGGTGACGGATTATTCTTTCTGAAAAAATATTACCAAAACAAGCAGAATGTAAAAGACAACAGACCCATATAACAAA
The DNA here is from genome assembly GCA_900406425.1 of Iberis pinnata. Classification (NCBI taxonomy): domain Eukaryota; kingdom Viridiplantae; phylum Streptophyta; class Magnoliopsida; order Brassicales; family Brassicaceae; genus Iberis; species Iberis pinnata. The sequence goes on from OVBE01001567.1 coordinate 24,219, forward strand.
ATGTTAAAGGAAACCAAACAGGAGAGATAATTAAATGCAAGAGACATTCAGACATACTTCGTTATCTTGATAGCATCATTTATGGACTTATCATAATCATCTGCATTGCAGTACTAAATTAGTAAATTCTTTAGTCCAGAGAATAAAAGTATGCAGCTTGAATTCTAAGGTCATAACTTACCAAAAGTGTATCGAACTGGCTTCCTATCACGAAGAGAACGGCCAGCACCTAGACCATCCACAACCAAATAGTTATCAAGGAGAAGAGCCTGTCTATGTTGCTTTTTCAACAATTTTTCCCTCCTCTGAAAGCAAAAAAAGGAAAGAAATTAAGTTCTAGAAGGATAGAGATCTATACTACAGTAACCAACTAGAAACAAAATTAAAAGCAGAGAGCACAATGGAACCTTGTATTCTTTTTCTATCTCAGGAAGCATATCTTTCATTAACTTCTTCCCTAGAGAAACTTCAATCCTACTATTACTTGAATTAAGTTTTTCCTGAAAAATATTGAGACACAGCATCCCATTCAGCAGTAAATATATAGAAAGTTATACCTATGGTCTACTATTAACAAAAGCAATCATCCAATTGACATTCAGCAGTAAACAAAAGAAATTTCAGTTCTCAATATTAATTTCGGCAGAATAGCATATAGGATCTTCACTCCAGGAAAGAATGCACTAAAGCATCGAAACCGATCCACATTATAAAGTTGTTTATGCACGCCTTGTTAGAACCTACAATCAACTGCAACAACATTGCTCCAAAGGAGACATCCCCATGAAAGAGATACTGGATTCCCATATACGCATAACATCCAACTATGTAACTATATTAAAATAGATTAAACTTGTAGATGAGCTCTTTAAGCCAGATCTTAGCAACGCTATTCTTTTAGCTTGTAGCACTCACAAACAACAAAGAGAACAAAGATAGCTACAAGAAACCAACACGCATGCAAAATTCTACTGAGTGATATCTGCGGGAAGAAAGTTAGTCATTCCTCTGAAAAATAACTGATTCTCCACATTTATAATTCTTAACGCAAAGAGTATCTTCCCAAGTTTGGCATCTTAAATTACATGACAAAGAAGATTTATATGTGAAGACATGAATAACACTAGCCTGCACGCTGTCTAACCATCACAAACACATCAGAACCAAGCTACCATATTTTTCATTGCGAAAATTAATCACAAATTCACTAGACAGAAAGTCACATAGAGGTATCCTACTCCTACATATTATTTTCTGGAAACTCAGAATTATTGAATTGCAGTAGGGACTTACAGAAACATCTTGGAATTCATCAAAATTAGTGGCAACAGTTTCCCATTGGTATGTTACGTTAGGAAGAATCTTGGAACCCTTAGATTTGACCTTGGCCACCTCTGCTTTCCTTATTTCCCGGTATAAACGGTGACCAACTAAGGGATCATCCTCATACCTTATATAGAAGGCAAAAACAAAATCCTATCAGAAACTTGCAAAAAGAAAGTCATATTTAGATAATTTTATTTGCCACAGACCAAAAATTAACTCCATGTGAATCACCCCCAACACGATCTTTACGAAAAGCTGACAGATGAACACCAGTTTTAAGAGAGTTGTCAATGTAGCTCTTGATATCTTCTTGCTGCAGAAATTCACAAAACCCATCAAAACTGTAAATGTTAAAACCATCTTGTTTACAAGTCAATCATTAGCATTGCATCAACGAGCTCGGAGCTCCAGAGCTTAATGATGGACATCATAAAGTGCATACAAATATAAAGCAACGCAAAGTTGCAAACATAATGAAGATTATTTTGGAACTGTAATTCATTACACAAAAAACAAAAATATGAGAGGATATATCAAGATCAAAAAAATACACAGAGGTGACACCTAAACACAAATAGATTAGGATAAGATATAGTCATACAGTAGCAACAATACCTCAACACGAATATCGCATAAAGCTTTCAAAATCACCACACGAATGGATGGATCAAGAGATTTGTACACTTCAATTTCCCGCCTACAAGTTAAAGACAAGAAGTCACAGATGCCCACTAATCAGTAACCACAGGCTTCAGAAAAGTACAACATCTTACCCTTGCGAGGCAATAATAGGAAGGTCCCCTTCTGCGACCTAAACGAATAGGTGAAGCTCATGTCAGAACTTGTATAGTGCAAAACTTTTATATCAGTTCAAAGATGTTTAGCAATCATTACCCAAAGCCAGCAGTCTCTTATTTTTCTGCACAAGACAGTGACCCAGGTATCACGTGTGAGGGCCATTCGAGTTACAGGAGGAATAGCCTGCAAAGTAAAAAAGAATCATGATATATTGCTCAGGGATATTTTACAGCTGTGAAGAATATATTTCATTCCAAATCATAATTAATAAGCATCCGTATAAACCAAAATAAATTGCAGCTCTGTAGATTAAAGGCAATAATAACTATGGACATCAAAGAAAAATATGATAATATTCAGGGATGAGGGAACTATAAAATGACTCTAGCAACCAAGATACCCAGATTTACAGAGAAGCTAAAGTTTCATCTGAACAAGATATAACATTTCACTTTGCATAGCAAATGCAGCAAGAGATATTTAAACATCTTTAACAGGTCCCCTTCAATCTCCAATAGCCGCAGTACTCAGAATTCGATCTAACATCTACACCTTTAACAAAATCTTTACACTTAAAATGTAGGTAAACTTTCTGTTTCTCGAACCATTCATTAAGGAAAATAGTAGTATTATCACAAATTTTCGTACTAATAAGAACCAACACTCGGTCTAGAGCATTCAAAAGCACCGTGGTATGAGAACAAGTTCTGTTCATGCCAATGACACAAACTCTCGTAGTACATTGAAGTTAATGCAGATAGAAACCAACGAGCATCATGAACAAGAGTAGTACACTAGAAAGTAAGAAAGTAGACGACAATGGAAGACCAAAGCACCAACCTTTAGGAGAGGTATGTGAATATCACTCAAAGTGTCGTTTGGAGTAAGCAGAGCCGTTTCAAACTCTTCAGCTGAAAACTCGGCGTTGATTTTTAAAAGCGGTCTAAATACCTTCACCATCCAGAAGAAGAGGAAGTTACTCATTGGTAGCTAAGAACCAAAAGGAGAAAGAAATATCCGAGAATTTAATGAAAGAGAGAGCTCACATGCAAGAAATTGAGTATAGAAGCAAGTTCCCACATGGAACGAAGATTCCATCGCGGCATCTGTGAAGGTTCCGGTGGCGGGACAAGAGAAGTAACTATTTTTCCGGAACTTTCTCCAATGCATTGCTGCTGATTGTCATCTCCGTTCTCTTCCTCTTGATCGTCCACATCCTCGTCTTCTTTCCGTCGAGGCTCCCGTTTAAACTCATTCTTAGGAGACGGAGACGGCCTGAGCTTTCTCTCGGTCTCTTGTAGCTCTTGAAGCCGCTGCTGTGCCCTAACAGTGCAAGCCCGTGAAGGCCGGGTTCTCCTAAGAGTTGTAGGCTCCTCCGAGGGAATTTTGGTATCGTTAACCGGAGTAACATGGTCAGCGGGAGAGTGGTGGTCAAGGGAGGATCGGTCAGTGAAGATATCGGAGGAAGAACCCATCAAGAGGATAGAGATCAAAAGAGAGAGATTGAAATTAGGGTTTAGAGAGAAATGAAAACAGTATTAATGAGAGCTTTTTAAGGTAAGAGAAACAAAAACAAAACTTTAGGCATTGTGTGGAAATCTAAATCGGTTAAACAGAAGAAGGAAGAAGAAAGGAAGAGGAAGGTCCAAAACCGTCGTCGTTTTCGGATTCGTGTGAAAGCTGGAGAGAAGAAGAAGAAGAAGAAAATCAGAGGAAAAGTTGGTAAATTTATGTCAAATAGGTCTCAGGAAACACAAGGAAAGGGGGAAAATAGGGATATTTAATGGGGTTCATTTTAGTGAACTGTAGATTGGGAATTATGAGTACATCAAGTATAAATAATTTGACATGACAATTGAAGTAACCCAATTATAGGAAACATGTAAAGCAAAATATATAGTATGAATGGATGATCTTCTAATTCGGTCCAAAGAGAGAAAGATCCTACATTCCACCATACATTAATACTTCATTTATGTCCACACAACTAATCTCCATACTGATATAAATCTGTAGAAAGATCATACTGTATATGACAAACATTAGAAACGAATTATACTATATACACTGGAAAAATATATAAGAAAACGATGTAGCTGTGTTTACACCATTTATTTTACAACCATCCCTTATGTGGATTACAATGCTAAATTTAAACTAGTCACAAATGAGACTTTATATATATGTTTAACATTATGTATATTAGTTCCATGAAGCCAACAATGAGTTTAACTCAGATGGTAGAATATAGAAAAGATTCATTTAGCCTTATATCCAAGTATTCGGTTGGTACGGTTTATTTGATTTTCGATTTAATCGGTTTGCATATTATTTTATCGCATTAAATCGATGGTTTTTAGTTCGATTTTTTTATGTTATTTTAGTCCATTCAATTAATTTTATAAAATTTGCTTCACAACATGTAGATCATAAAAGCATTTATCTCCAATATTGTTGGAAATATGTTGTGTAAAGATTAAATAACCTTTAAATCCATAACTAAATCAAAACATATTCCTAGATAAAATTTTAAAATAAAAGCTTAAATAATCAAGTAAACATGATGTGTACATAAATCTCTAAGATAAATATGTTTTTCTTCTCTTCTTTCACTTTCACCAATCTCAACAAACCTATAAACAAATATGAAATAGAAGCAGGGCCGACCCTGATGGAAAGCTGGAAAAGCAAAGGTTTCAGGCGCATAATTTTTATAAATTTTAGAAGCATTAAAAAAGCATCATTTTGGCGTCTTTGAGGATTCTTTGGGACTGGTTTGATCCTCACTTCCTATTTAAAGGCATCATTTTTGTCTTTAGCTTTAAACATCAAATACCTTAAGACCGACACTGAATAGAAGAAACGATATTTATCTTTTATCGACCACCTTAACAAGCAAATTTTGAAGAAAAGATGATATGAATTAGAAAAAACATCAGTCACAAAATTACATAAACTTCTTATTTTTCTACTTTCATAAGCATATCAAATTTCTGTAAACATAAGCTTATGAATATTTCATTCCACGCAAAACTCATTGAATATATTGTGGGTTCGAGAGTCTAAATGAGAAAAAGAAAACATGTTATATACCTTTATTCTCATTTAACTCAATAATTAAAGTTAGTTACATAACTTACCAAAAGTGACTCACTAAAACCAACTTCTTCCATCAGATGAACTAGGTTGACAACTTATGTTTGATATTTAAATATATATATATATAATCATTGTTGTGTACATATTACATACTCAATCATATAATGAGTAAAGAAACTCTTATACGGATCCAAAATTCTTCCACTAATACTAAAATCATGTTCCAAAGCAAAGGAAGATACTTGAAATGCTAGAACATCTCTAGCAAGTTCTAACAACTTTGTACTGTTATATTTCCACCATAAGAGAATATCATAGTTAAATCCTAAATTATTCTCCACTTTTATCAAAACTTTTTTCATTAGGTAGATTCCAACTCAGTACTCCCTTCTTCGTTTTTCTTTCACTAACCATATTTTTATACAATGAGTTCATTTTCTTATAATCATCGTCATAATCTGATAAATCAAACATTTTTGTTAGCTGCTATAAATCTCCATGATCACTTTTGCTTTTACCTACATCGCTCTCAACTGTTTTGTTAAGCCTTATGTTATACTTCTTATATAACGTCTTCAACACATATGTAACTGAGGAGGAGAGTTGTTTACTTTCAACACTCTCTTTACCATAAATATTGTTAAAACAAAATGAAGCACACTATATATTGTTTCTTTGATCAAACACACTAGTAATCACTCCAAGCTCACTCATATTCAACAATTTGTCACAATACTTCTTAAACTTATCTCTCATATTATTTGTTTGTGTTCTCACTTCCTTATCAATATGGTTACTCTTTAAGACCAAGGTTCTTTCAATTGTTATAATTTCATTGGAAAAAGTTGATATGATCCTCCCTTGATGATTGATACTTTGAAGGTGGCGTATAGGTTGAACAAAATTAAACATGGGTTTGCGGAATGATGGAGTAAAGGTAGATGATTATGGACGTAAAAACAACAAAAGCATAGAGATCCTTTGTAGTTTGGATAGAAGATTTAAAGATATCACACCCAAAAACCAGATAGACCTTGAGAATCACTCTACAAGGGGTTTGCTTTAGAATCACTCATTAGCAGAATATGAATCACTTACAAAAATAGAAAATTACTCTTTTTAACTCAAACTTGCTTAATGAAATAAGAGTTGCGTGGTTTACATATAAATAAGAGAGAAAAAACTCTTAGACTTCTAAACCTATTAAATACAAGATATTAAAAGCATATGTTTGACATATTTGAATTTAAAAGAAAAGGCTCCTCCTTAGCTGTCTTGGTCTTGTATTCATGATTAGAGCAATTACGTAGTGAACCAATAGCTTCATTAAAAACCAAACTTGGAAAAATCATTGGGACAAAACCAAGTCTGAGAAAAAGAGTACAATTGGAAACACTAACCCAATTGTTTATCATTGGTTTGGATGCATAAGATAGTTGTATGTATCACATCCAAACCTAAGTAACTGGAAGAGTTCCGGGAATGACTCAAAAGTACTGAGATAGCTCTAGCAAGCTTCTTGGTCCTAGCTCTTGTCATTGGTCCTTGTTGAATCTCCATTGCATCATCTGGTTCAAGCAATGCATCCTCAACTTCAAGTATTGTCTCCTTAGCTCCTTGAGTGTTACTCCTTAGATTCACATCAAAAGTAAAGAAATAACTAATTTTGAAGCTGAAAATGCCAAGGTACAATTAAATTTTTGTTTAAAAAGTTTATCAACCTCTGATATTCGTCCCAATCATTAAAAGTTTGTGGTCCAACTCGTTTCTTATCTTTCTCGTTTTCTTCGACGAAATAATCGCAATAGAGTTTGTATTCACTCAACATCTTTTCAAAAGCCACCCTTAACTTAAGTTCATAAGTCATCATAAAATGTGTAGAATTCCATCGAGTAACATAATCCGGTACCAGATTTCCTCTTGAGAACTTTCCAAGACAACATAATTCAAAAGACTTTAACCATGTGAAAGACGACCGCATATACCTCACAATATTCTGAATAGGAACGACACTACTACTAATTTTTTATAAACCATTTATCACAATCATATTTAGTATATGAGTGACATAACACATATACATAAAAGCACCATCTTGGACTAATGCAAATATTTTCCTCACCTTTAAAGCATCCTTAAATAACTTTAGCGCTCTATCATTACTCTTGACGTTATCAACCGTAATTTTGAAAACTTTTTAAACTTCTCATTCTTCTAAAAATTCAATAAGCTGTCCTACAATGGTATCCTCTTAATAATTCGTGATAAGTTTAAAGCTAATAAATCTCTTATGCAATTTTCAATTTTTATCTAGTGAGTTGTTACAATAATAAAATTATATGAAGTAGTATGAACTACCTATATATGAGAGACACTCTCTTCTAATCAACACTAAAAAACTTCTTCGAAGAAGTTATATCTTGCATATACATGGTAACAATCTCTCTAGCAATTATCCTTCGTGTAAAGTCTTGTACAAATATACTATGTTGAACAAAAATGCTTAAAACCTCTTGATTTAACAAATGAAAATAGTAAATCACTAAGAACAATCATCTCATAAAATGATCTTCTACAAAGAAAAATGTCATACTTAATATCTTTCATATTACCACTACTATCACCACTCATCACTTTATGGTCATTACTCTCAATAAAAATCTTGTATAATTTACATTTATAATGTGGTTTCCCACTAGACTAGCTCATACTATTTTTTAATCAAAGCTAATTTATGCACCACAGAATTTTTCCAAATTTATCTTCCATTCTAATAATTTTTTTGTACCTTTGCTATTTTATGAATTATTTAAAGAGACTTTACATACACATTTGTTAATATTTTAATTTTTTATTGTAGATTTGGAATCCTCGTTGTAAGAGTTTCGATTTGATATATCAGTTGTACCAAATGCTATAGTTATATATAGTTGTACTAAATGTTATAGTTATATCCAAATGTACCTAATTATACACGGATATAACATAAGCTTGAATTTATCAGTTATGAATGTTGATTTCAAGCATCATATTTAGCAATCTACATATGCATAGAAATTTCTTGAGATTTTAAATCTTATGGTACTAATTTTGTCTCGTAATTTCAAGTAAGTGAATAAGAATTCGACTATAAAATTTTTGTTCCCAAATTTAAAACTTAAATAGACAGAGATTTATAGCGAACTTTGAAAAACCGAGACCATATATGAACTTAGGAGATCGACATTATAAAAGCCCATAATTTTTATTTAATTTTGGCATAGTTCATTTTTGAAGCTGAAACTTTAAAGAGATTTTAAAGACACATACATTATTTTTTTAAAAAAATTTTGATTGTAGATTTGAAATCTTTGTTGTAAGAGCTTCGATTTGATATTATATATTTTATTATTATAAAATAACTATGATAAATGAACATGCTATAGTTATACTTATTTATATCGGTTTTACCAAATACTAGAGTTATATTCGATTATACCTAATTGTACACGAACATAACATAAGCTTAAGGTTCATCAATAATGAATTTTGATTCCAAACACCATATTGAGCAATCTATAAATGTATAGAAGGATCATGAGATATATAATCTAATGATACCAATTTCGTTTCATAATTTTAAGTTAAGTGAATCATAATTCGACTATAAATTTTTGGTTCTCAAACTTAAAAATTAAATAAACAGAACTTTAGAGCCAATCTTGAAGAATAAATACTATAATTAAAGATAGGAGACCAATATTAATAAAGCCCAACGGTTTTAATTCGATTTTGGCATAGTGAATTTTTTTTACTTGAAATTAAAAATGTTTCATAAACACATAAATTAATATTTTTAAAATTTGGATTTTAGATTTAAAATCTTCTTTGTAAGAGTTTGATTCAATATATTATGTGTTATAGTTTATCAATTTGATAGTGGTGACTAGCCCCTAATTGGAAACGTTTATAGTAGAGTAGTAGTTGTATAAAGCATTAGTATGCTACATAAGCTACATATTTTTGCTTGGTGTTCATACCTTCGTGATTGGTAGAGTAGAAAGTGGTTATATAAAAAAATTATATCAAAAAATTATTTATAACAAATATATGAAATAATTTGATATAGTTTCATATCATATATAATTTTTCTATATTTAAGTTACTATTTTATAATTTTTAATAGAAAATAAATTAATAATAAATAGTAATTTTAAAATTAACGTATATATTAAATATTTATTTAAATATTAATATAAAATTAGCATAATAAGTTTATATTATTATTTTTCCCCATAATATTATTTTATATATAAATATTTAAATATAATAAAAAATTTATATAATTATATAAAATAAAAAATAAAAATATATATTTTAGATCATCTATCAAATAAATTAGTTCTATGATTTGATTTTTTATATTTTATAATATTGTTAACCTAAGTGCTCTGAAAATGTTATTTTGAAGAACATAGAGGTAAAAAGCATTTAGAAAGAATTTGCATCTCTTAAACATTTTTCTAAATACTTTGTTGATTGAATGGTAAATAATATTATGCTCTCATAAATGTTTTATCAATCAAGGCCTACAAGAATGAAAAAGAAGAATAAAGAAGAAGAGAAGCTAAAAATTATAAAAAAAAAAAAAAGAAGAAAGAAGGAAGAGGTAAACAAATGGAAAATGAAAAAACTCAAAACGGGGATTTCATAAAGTTCAGAATTCCTCAATCCTTATATACACTTTTTCGAGATTTAATCCTAATTTTTCACTAGCTGTGGCGGCGGTGCTGGCCTCTTACCGGCGTTGCCTCTTCCTTTGTTTTTTTTTTTCCCTCTGCTTTCTTTGTGACTTGTTGTCTTTGTTTCTCCAACTGCTTTGTGGGGATTCACGGTTAGAAATGTGGTGGAGGCACTCGCTTCTCTAGTGGATCTGGGTCCAAAGCTCGACGAAGTGCTCACTTGACCCTTTTGGGTTGGACAGTTTTCGGCCTTCTTCCTTAGTGAGCATTTTGCTTATAGTTCGGTGGGTTTGCATCGCTATACTCCGTTTTCTTCTGTCTAGTGGCCTCTTCTTCGTTTGTGTTGTTGTCGTGCTCTTGGTCGGTGAGTTCTATTTGGTCAGTCTATGTGTATGTCCGATTTTTCTCTTCAGCTGTTTGTTTTCGACGTTTGTGTTTTGTAAATGAGGGCTGGTTATTGGTTTTGATTGGTGGTAGAGTGATAGACTTATAATTTAATTTCTAAAACTACACTGTATAGAACAAATCACTACAATCATATATAGAGTCAAATTTCACAGAGAACAGAAAGCACGCTTTCAGTTTTGATGTCGAATTAAGCTAAGACAAATAATATAGTTGGTTGTAACTGAGTTTAAGTAATAACAGTAAATTAAACGAAGATAAATCAATAAACAAAAGCGTCAGGTAATAGAGAAATCCATATGCAGTTAGATTTTATACTTCATGCAAGTCATCAGTAGGAAAATATTATTGTAAAATTTGCAAATTGTTTGACGATGAAAGGTAAATCTTCTTACGCTTCAGCATCTCTGTTTCAATCTTCAACGTCACCTAGTGTATAACAATTTTTGTTTTAAAAGTTTCAGTGGGATATGTTTGAAGTTGGTTACGTTCCTTTCTCTTCTCATATAGTTAAAAATTCTTGTTGGTCTTAGCCTCTTTGCAGGGCCGACCCACATGATAAGACATATAAGCAATTGATTAGGGCATCTAATTCTATGGGCATTTTTAAAAATAAATTTATTGTGTATATATTTGTAATAAATTATAAAATTATTAGATCTTTTCATAATTTTAACATATGTGAACCTCTTTTGATAATTAATTAGGTTTTATGTCCAAAAAATATTAATTAGTTTAAATATATTCTATAATAATAGTAGAGTTATACCCATTCATGTGCACAAAAATGTACAATGTGTTTTTCCTAATGTAAAACCAATATTTTTGAGATTTCTCTACAATAACAATTGCCCAGATTTCTTTGTTCTCACCCTTGATTAGCATTTTGAAATTTATCATAAAGCCTTTGAATCCATTGAACATTTTGTAATTGACACCCCTGTTACTACTAATCACAAGCATAGGGTTTGAACCTCTGTCCACAACATATGACATCAAACTTTCAAACATCCCATCATTTGATATAACTAACACGTTTGACCGAGTCCCTCGTTCAGAGTCACACCAATCTTGTGCCAATGTTGTAATTTCATCATTAGCCGTGTAGAAACCCGTATTTGATGAAGAATGTTTTATCGATTTGTATATATATTTCG
>OVBE01001568.1:0-35722 GCA_900406425.1 Iberis pinnata
ATATATATATATATATATATATATATATATATATATATATTTTGTAGTTAGTTCCAAATTTTAACAAAAAAAAATATACATTGATTTTGACAAGAATATATATATATCGAAAAATGCGACTAACCATATTCAAGTTTTAATTTTAATGAAGTTCATATAACATAATCCCTATGTTTTTAATTATAAAATGTTTTAGCAGAAAAATTTTGTTTTTAGATAGACAATTTTCACATTTCAATGCAATATTATTTGCAAATTACATATTTCAAGATACATTAATTGAGAATTTTTATATTTACTAAAATACTATTAGTTAAAAATCGTAGAAAATTATTTTTGTAAGAAAACAATGCATTATAAATAATATTAATTGTGTTTTCTTAATATGTGTAAACTTTTTAAAAACATCTTATAATAAAAAATCTCGTCGTCGAGCTAAAATATTCGGGAAGATAAAACTAGAAATTAAAGATGGAATAATAACAAAACTTGATCTAAGCTGAGAATTATTTCTTTATCCGTTTAGATTTTGTAATTTTGTGCTTCTTATGTAATATAATCACGTGTAACATCCGACACCAACATATGTGATACTCTCAGACATGAACTGTACTTAATAGTTTTGCTAATATGACAATTTTGTTGGATGATATTCTAAAATATTGAATGCTTTGTCATACTTTTAACTGTTTTTTAGACTTTTTGTTGTTTCAAATTAATTGGTTTTTAGGTTTTTAATAAAAAAATTAAAATACATTTAACTTTTATAACCAGTAGAATAATTGCAATAATTATTTGATTTAAAATACATATTGTTTTATTTATGAAATATATAAAATTTTTAATTTGTATAAAAAACTTTAAAAAGTCAGACAGAAGGAATATTTTTTTTTGCGAATTTAATTTCTCGAGGGATAAGTGTAAATTGACCATATTATACTCTTTTTGTTTTTAAATGTTTGATGTTTTAGAAAAAAATTTAGTTTTGAAAAGATTGATTTTCACTAATTTCAATATAAATTTATGTTTAAATATTATAAAATTGTGAACTTTAAAATCATTGAAAATTTATTAGCTAAAAGATATAAAAATTTGTTTTATACATAAAATATATATTTATTACTAGTTATTTATGTGTTTTATTAATATATATTAAAAAATTAAAAAATCTATCAGTTGATATGTTGATGCCACTATTAATTTCCAATTCCCAATAACTAAACTTTGTAAAATGATTATGAAATTCAGTTCAAAATTTGATTTAGAAACATATTCTTAACTCCTAGGGAACACACATTTATGTTGTAACTGAAAGTTTCAGTCTAAGTCAGAAAAACACAAACATGAAACATTTATATATATACATTTATAAAAATATTTTTGACCATTTTAATATTTTGGTATGTTTGTTGGAGTCTAATTTTTATTTTTTTCTCACTACTAAAAACAATAATTTGAAGTTTTTTTTGTTTTGTTTTCTTCATGTAATATTCCATCGATGGTTGTGCTCATGACCTCATGGCATGTGATCATTCAAGAAGTCGGTGCTATTTTATTATATTAAACAGTTAACAATTAAGAAAAGAGTGTAATAAAATTTGATTGGATCAATGTTATCCAAATGTTTAAAAACATATTCTCTCATTTCCAAGATGTTTTAGAAAATTATTTATATTACAAAATATTAGAATTTTTGTATTTTTATGTAGATTTAAAACTATTAAATAATTTAAATCTAATAATAAAATATCAGCTTTCATTGATTGGTCAAATGTTTTAAATATATAATATACACTCCTTTCGTTCCATAATAATAAAATGGAAACTTTTTATTGATTGGTTGAAGTGTTTTTAATGTACAAATACTTTTATAAAAAAAACAAGTTTCTTAAACTACACGTTTTTAGCTAAAATATTTTATATTATGGAACGGAGAGAGTATAGTATTTTAAATGAAAAAAACAGAATTACTTAATTTGCGCGTTTTAACCAGAATATCCTATATTTTGGAACGAAAGGAGTATTTGGTATTGTAATGCAAATGAATTAATTTTTACATTTAAAATAATTAACATTAAGATCGCATGTGGACCAAACAAAACATCTAGATTAAGATGACTACTAACAAAAAAAAAAAAGAACCCTTTACCAAAAAATATATTATACTTTCTCTATTACATTTAAATTTAAATTTTTTACAATGATTAATATTATCTCTTTTCTATAAAAATAATACAAAGTACATCTAAGTTAATCAATCACAACTATTTTTTGTGCACAATAATTAAAAACTACTATATAACTTTAATTTTGTTTGAAGCTATATTACTTTAAACTTGTGCATAAACATTTGAAAACATCATTTAAAATAATGTCGTTTCCTATAAAATATCTCTTAAAGTGACATGAAAAAAACATAACCAATCCCAAAATTTGGAGGTTTGAAACAAAATTAAAAAATTTAAAGCCAATATCTCATCTATTTGTTTTTTGCCACAAATATATAAACAGAACCGGTCCAGAGCATAAGCAAGCGAAGCCACCGATTAGGACACCAACATCTATAGTATATTTTTAAAAAAAATCAAAGAGCATCTTTCTTGAAATAAAGCGGCATTTTCTTGAAATAAAATGACATTTATGTTGAAATAGAAGAGATTTTGTTGACATTTTAAAATTTTATATCATAAATTATATATTTTTGTAGAAATAATATTCATTGGATGTTCTAAAATGGTAAATCAACCCTAATATATCTTAGTTAAATGTTTTGTTTTGTTTTTTATCGCTTTAATTTTTGAACTATAACAAACCGTCAACTTTTATGAAGAAGACGTTCTTCAAATTTGTGTAGGGCATCCAAAAAAGTTGGACCGACACTGTATATAAAACTTTATGTCTTAGAGGCCTAAAAAATATAGAGACAAACTTATACTATATGAGTAGGGCAATGTTTCATTCGGCTATACTCAGAGCCGGTCTTGAAAAATAATAATAATACACTAAAACCAATGAATTGGTTTACTATCTAATAGTATGAAATTTGACTTAAAAAGATCATTTATGTTTGGGTTTGATTTGATACATTTGGTACAATTAATGAAGTCGGTGAGAGAAGAAGTTAGGTGCTTTGCTTGAAAGAGGAGATTGTCACTTTACCTAATTCAATATCAAAGTTTTGGTCACTCTCTTCTTCAAGCAAACTCTTTTAAAAGCTGACATGAAATCTCATTTTTTTCATCATCAATCTATCTGTGTTCTTGTTACTAGAAGCTACTTTTTTTTCTTAATTTTATAATAATTTACATATATATTATATATTTTGAGACTACTTAAGGAGATATAACAAAAGAAGCAACCTTTTTTGGTTAAAAACTATCAAAAATGGATGCTATATTAGTGAAATCTCATGATTGAATACAATTAGGGAAACTTCTATGATGATGATTTAAACACTAATAATTATGTCAGGTAATTAAAAGGTGTATTTAAGCATGATAATAAATCAATAATATCTTCATTTTTTCTTTATATAAAAAACTAAAGAAATAAAGCTAAACTAAAAACATAATTAGAATATAAATAAGGGGTGAGCTGGATCTGGATATTCGGATCCGGATCCGAATCTCACAATGTAAAAAATTGAATTTAAAAAAAACAAATTCTAAAAAAATATAAAACTGAATATAAATTTATTTTCAAAGGAAATAAGACTATATATTTTTCAAAGTAATAAAAATTAAATATTTAAGTTTTTTTATTAAAATAACATGATATGTATTTAAAATTATATATATAATATTATTAATATATTTAATATATAGTTTCGGATCCGAATTCAAATCCGGATATCCGGACCTTAAAATTTTAATATCTGGATCCAAATTTGGGTTCGTCGGATATCCTAATTTTTGGAGCGGATACGGACGATCTTGGATCTTAGGTAATAATTTCACCCATAACTAGAAAAATATGTTTTACGAAAGAATTAAAGCAAAAGAAATAGTTCGAGAATTTTGGGCAAGTGAATTCGTTTTTACATTACAATTTTGAAAAAAAAATATTATAACAAGACCATCCTAGAAGATCTTCAAATTTTTAACTTTAAAATTTAGTAGATAATATGCTTTAAACAAAAGAGCAATATCCATAAAGATGAATTAAAATTTGCTAAAGAGATAATAGTTTTGTTAGGCTTTAAGAGAACCAAAATTCATCATAAGAAATTCGATTTTCATTTATTTGCTTTTCATAAAACAAGTTACACAATTTACAATTTACAAAATACAAAAAAAAAATAATAATAATAAACAAGTTACACTAAAATATCCATTTGATTGTTTAAAATATGTTCATAATTATTAGTGTCAATGGCCTCATTTTATGCTCTAAACAATAATCAATAATCCACTATACATTAGATTAACTTATTATAATTATCAAGGGGTGAATATACTTGTTTAAGATATTACAAGAGTCGTTCAACCACAAACGCATTATTAGAATTTTAGAGATATTATTTTGTCAAATATCATTAACAAAATTTAAAAGTTAATGTGGATGGAAACGACAATATTGGATGTGAGATGTCGACTATATTCCATATTGGAAAGTTAAGAAAGAATATAAAATAAATGGGCAATTCTCAAAAACCTACACTTAATTAAGAGTTCCAAGAATATAAAAATAATATATAAGTTTCTTCTTTCAAAAGTACCGAAAAACTAAAATTAATCTTTTACGGTCATCATTTGGTCCACGACAAACCGATCTAATAGCTAGTTCATGTATAATAGCAGATAATTCCTACACTATCGTAGACACAAGACTCGATCATGGGTGAGATGATGCTACCTGACTAAAGGTGTTAAAACAGGCTAAAACCCGTGGGTTTGGTCCAACCCGGACAGCCAAGGGATGGGTTTGGACAAAAGATTTTATGTTCATTTAAAGGCGGACCTCGCATGTTGACCCATCACGGACCGCATGTTTAACGGATTTTGTCTGCGGATTGATGGATCAGTTCGCGAACTACTAATTTAAATAAAAAATAATTAATTTATAAATAACTTTATGTATATAATAAATTATAATTTATAAAATATGTAATATAACTAAAATTTTATTGTATAAAATTAAAGTACTTATAAAAATCATATATTTTATATTATTTTCACTAGATTAAGTTACAAAATTTAAAATTTATATATTTTATATTTTAATTTTTATATAATCTAAGTATAAATAAAGTGTCCATGGACCGACCCGCTAAACCGTAAAATTTGTGGGTGCATGCTTGGACATACTATTAATTGTTCATGAGTTATGCGGATCAACCCACCATGGGTCAAAAATATTTGAACACGTTGCAAAGCGGGCCAAAGAGGCGCGAGCTAGCCCATTTGACACATCTATACATGACTAATGTTGATTGTATGAATGTCACTAGGCCAAAACCACTTCTCCAACTAAAATTAATTTTAATTTGAACTTTAAACCAGAAAAACTAAATTCTAAATCTTAAAAACTAAACACTAAATCCAAAAATTTTAATATTAGCTTCTAAAATTTTTTTTTTTTTATCATTGTGGTATTTTTTGAAAGAAAAAAATTTGAAATTTTTTTTTAAGAAATGTTTGATGGTATTTATTGTAATATTTTATAAGATTCCTCTAATATAAATGCATATGTTTTATACATATATAGAAAAATAAAATATGCCAAATTTAAAGTTGAAACCCACCAAGTTTAAATGGCCTCTACTATTCATGCATTTTTTTATAACCCCACATTCACTCTTAAGTTCTAAATGACTTTATTGTCTACAAATTTTATTGGTGGCTCATATCTTTTCCTTTTCTTATGAAGCACCAAATTGAAGTAATTGATTCTTTAATGCCCTCTAGACCAAAGAAAATAATGGCCAAAATTTCTTTTGTCATCAGAAATTATTAGATTCATAACTAACTCATACATTATAACACAACTATTTAAAATCCACCACTAACAGAAAGAGAATGCTCATTTTATTAAGAGTTCATAAGAAATGTTAATGGTTTTTGGTATTTTAACAGATTTATAAAAATTGTAGAATTTCAATTTTAGTTTTAAAATTATTAGATTTTTAAATGATACATATTATTTGGGGAAATGGCTTTAGCGTAGTGGCATTCATAAGTCCACATGAGGCATGTAGCACCATCCCACCCGAGATCGAATACTCGTGCTTACGATAGTGTAGGAGTTGCCTACTATTATGCACGAATTGACTATCAGCCCGATCTGTTATGACTCAAATGGTGACAAAAAAAAAAAAAAACACATTATTTACAAATTTTCTTTTTATATTTTTATTTTCAGAACACTTTTAAATTTACTAAAATACAAAATAAAATTTGAAATCCGATCATAAATCACTAAACGAATAAAACTAGATTTTCAATTTATAACTACAAATATTTTCAACAAAAAAGAAAAAAATCAATAATCTAATAACACGTGATTTAGCTTAAATTTATAACTTCATTAAAATTAATAACTAATAACCCTTTCTAATATTCTATAATAATTTTACTTTTAAAATCAAAATTCCAATTAAATATATATATATATGTTAAAATTAACTTTATCAAAAAGAGAATGCTTATCTCATGACAAAATTACATTTTGTTTTATTATACTTTTGGACCCCTATTTTCTTGACTACAACTATTGATGTAATCACTAATTGGTGATAAAATAACTCAATTTGTATGTCGGCAGTATGAATAAAAATCAGCACAAATCATCATCTAATTAAAATATATTTGCCGACTAAAATCAAAGTGGAAAGTGAGCTTATGAAAACTATCTTTTCTCAATCTAGTCAATTGTCACACAAATGAAAACCTTTCTAAGGACAAAGCAAAACAAAGATCCTGACAAATCCTTAGAACCAGATTTGTGCTAAGCTGAATCTTCTTCCTTGATCAGTTTTGTTTTCTCGATTTCCGCGAGCGCGAAATGATTCTGGTTGAACTCAGTGAAGAAGAGAAATAGATTCTACAATGTTAATAGTTGAGACTTATGATCAATGCCATTGAAGATGTAAGTCCCTAACATTGGAACAAACTGTTTTGTCACAAGCTGCAACAAACAAACACAGAGAGAGTCAGAGAGTGAGACATAACAAGAAGTTTAAGCTAGTGACTAGTAGTGGGCATTCGGTTTATTCAGGCTTTTTCCGGTTCGGTTTTCGGGTTTTTTTGGTGCCGAATTGAACCGAACAAAAAAACGGTTTGGCATTCGGTTTGTTCGGTTCGGTGTTTTCAGTTTTATAGTTCGGTTTATTCGGTTCGAACATTTTTATTTTAATCTTCGGTTAATTTAGCTGGTTCAGATTATTCGGTTTTCGGGTTTTTTTTGGTGCCAAATTGAACCGAACAAAAAATCAGTTCGGCATTCGGTTTGTTCGGTTCGGTTTTTCAGTTTTATAGTTCGGTTTGTTCGGTTCGAAAATCTTAATTTTAATTTCGGTTAAATTTTGGGTAACTTTCGGTTTATTTTCAAATAATTTTTTCCTAGTTCGGTTCGGTTAATAAAGTGTAAAATAAAATTGTTGCCGAACCGAAAACCGAACTAAATTTAAAATGTTTCCGAATTGAACCGAACAAAAAATCAGCTCGGCATTCGGTTTGTTCAGTTCAGTTTTTCAGTTATATAGTTCGGTTTATTCGGTTCGAAAATCTTATTTTCGGTTAATTTTAACTAGTTCGGTTGATATAGTGTAAAATAAAATTGTTGCCGAACCGAACCGAAAACCGAACTAAAATAAAAAAGTTTCTGAATTGAACCGAAATAACCGAATAAACCGAACTAAAATCGGTTCGGTTTAAATGCCAGTGACTTTTGTAAATGAATCAAACCTTGATAACTTCTTGAGATGCAATTCCACCAATAAAAGCAGCAACTACATGAAGCTCTGAGGCACCAAACCGGCACATCTCATTGATAAGATCATCAGGAAGTACTGTACCGTTACAGCCTAAATCGGTAAGAAGACTCAACGCAGTAGTTTTTAACCGAGAAATATCCTCATCCATTCCCCTGCCATTGCATATTAAGAGCCAAACAAGGACCAGTAGTTCAGAAATAGGATTTAGAATATTGCCATATTGAGTTTCTTCTTACCCATCAAATTGGCCAGGAAACTTGTTATAGTTGGCTGTGAATCTGTCCACAGCTCTAAGAAGAATATAAAATCCCATTGCACCACTGCGACGAACGATAAACACTATTAGCATTAAGAGCTAAAACCAGAATCTACTTTCCTGCTGTATAAGCCTAAGATGAACTCGAAAATAAGGTATGCAATATTCAATCACAATATCGTGAGACGAACAAAGGAGCAATCGTTTTGTACAAATCAGCTGATGAATTTATTAAGAGATTCGCAGACCTGTAATCTTCGTCAGCTAAACACTTTTGAATTTCGGTTACAGAAGGATTGCTGAATTCGTCCTCTACCATACGATATCTGCATACCTACAAAATCACAGAGTGCAATGTATATTTTAGTCGAAATGCTTTAAACACAATAGTTAGACCACTAGCAATTCGACATTAGAATACATATTAAGTTTGTTAAGAAGTTAAATATTCTCACTTTAAGTTTTCTTGCATTCTTACAGAAGCTCTTGATTGTTGGTTTCGAAATACTGTCTGGATCTCGACCGATTTTCTTTAGAATATTCTTAACTCGTTCTTCCATTACTAGAAAATCAGCTTCTGCTTTCGCTTGATAGATTTTCTGCAAATTGATATAATGTCTGCAAAACAACAACAACAATAGAGTTACAATTAGCAATCTCAAACATAGATTAAGGATGAAACTCAGAGCCATCGAGGCAGTGACACTAACTCGGTTGAAGAAGTCATATCGGGTATAGAGCCTTCAAGAGGTGCTTCTCCATCACCTTCGTTTGCGACAAATTCCTGCATGTGGTGACGCATAGATTCAGTGAAGTAAATCTCTGAGCTAATAGTTATCAAACCCCAAACAAATTGCAATTCATAATTTTCGAGTTTTCATACCTTTAGAGCTGCTACCATCACCCAGAAATCCGAGGAAGTTGAACTTGGTTCAGCACAACTATCATTACTAACATGTTGAATCTCTGAGCCTAGAACAGAAAGAAGGTATTTCGATATGAGGAATACTGCGATTTGATTTGACTCATGACAAAAAAACGAGATATTATCAACTTACTGATCCCACGAGGAGCAAAAACTTTGAAAGAAGCTTCAATAGCTTCTTTGTAGTTATCTTCATCTATAGAAATCATCTTGGACTTAACCAAATCCTAAGTTTCATGGATAAAGATGAGTTAAAACAAGGAAGCACAAGAAACCGAAGCTGATAATGAATTTGCTAAGTAACGAACCTTAAACTCTTTTTTCTCTTCTCTGGTTGAGGGAAATTTACCACTATGGGATTGAGTCCATTCATCAGCAATTTTCACTAGAATGACTACGTAAGGTATGTGTTTATGTGCTACGTGATCTAATACATTTAGATCAATGGTCTCCACAAAACTGCAGTTGTTCATCAAGAGCCACAAGGTTAAAAGATGCTAGAACAACATAATGAGCAAGGAAATGAAAGCACGCGTACCTCTTAAGTTCAGGCCATGGATTATTCAAGCGAAGATCGTCAAGGAAATGATCAGGCTTCGAGTCAATTATGGTGTGTTCCTGATGAAGTAAAAAAATAAACACAACTTAATATATTTCCAATTGGTTAACTTACTAAGTAAAGCATACTATCGACGATACTTAACTATCATTGGATCAAGAAAGGTAGTACCTTAACAGAGACACGAACAAATCCAGCAAGGCCATAAGAACGAACAAAAACCAACATCACGTTTGCTTCTCGACAAATTCTATCAAGTTTCACCATTGATTCTTCCACCAGCTACAAGCATAACCAAAAGGAGAAAGAAAGCTACAAATGTGAATCTGATAACACTGAATAAATGAATAGAAGGCATCATGATCCATGCCTAGCAGTTCCAGAGGAAACAAAAGCTAAGGCGAATGACACAACTCTGAAAAGTTTTGGCTACACTTTCACTAAAGGATGTTTACAACTTTACAAGTAGAAACAAACCCATACCTGAGTGGCTATAACCAAAGTGAACTGAGAGAAGAAAGATGGATTAGTTATAATCAAAGTATCTGGATTCTCTTCAATAAACTTGGCTTTAACAGCATCATTAAGCTCTTGAAGAAAAGCACAAGCAGATTTAGCTTTTGATTGACCAACACTACCTTCATCAACTTCACATCAACAACAACAAAACCAATCTTAAGTATATGCATCTATATATATACTCACAATCTCAATTTTTAAAAGAGTTAGTACCCATGAAATTGTTTCCAAGGTCACCAATTTCAACTTTAGATCCATCAACAATGGTAATACTTCCAACACCACCAAGAACAAGATTCTTTAAAGCTTCAGAACCAGTAGGACCACAATTGAGTAAACAGATACTTGAATCTTCTAAAGCTGCTTGCCCTAATTCTCCCCAAATCCTGTGATTTTGAGATTACTTCATCGTTTTCACTTTCCTGAGAAGTAGAGTTTGGAGGAATACCTGAGTTGACGATCGTATTTGGTTTTAGGCTCTGACATTGATGGGTCTTCTTCAAGCTGAGTCCTTTTGCTTTGTTGCTACGCAGAGAGAAAGAGCGAGAGTAGGATCTTGCTTGCCTCCGGTCAAGTTTTCAGCTTTAACCCAAATTCTTGGTTCATATATCAAACCATTTTGGGCTGTCTATTATTTTATTTTTTGGTCATCTTTTATATTAATAATAACCGAGAAGAATTATAAAAACTAACAAAATCCGTAAATTTCGAGTATATAAATTTAAAAATTCATAAGATAAAACCCACAATTCTTAACTATCTACAAATAAATTCACGGTTTATTACCATTTTTCGATAATTTATAAGGAAAACCATACAATTACAAACTAAATAATTATAGTTTAGAGAATTTTAGCAATTTGAATACTATTTATTTTTGGTTTGAAATTAATAATTTTGTTTTGCAATCCAGGATATGAATAATTTTGTTTTTAAAGTTTAAATATGTTATCATTCACCCAAAACATTTACCATTCATATTTTTAATATTTACGATTTATCGTCTCGTTATTGATCATTCACATAAAAATATTTATCCTCTAATAATTTATTATTTATGTAACTAAAAAATATCTAAATAAAAATACTTAAATAAAAAAATACATTTTTAACAAATTATAAAAATACAAAATAATCTTATAACATTTTTATAGTTATAACAATTTCTTATAGTCACACCAAAAAAAAAAAAAAAATTTATAGTGACAAAAAACAATTTTTTATATAATAAAGTTTGTGATTTATGCTAATAATCTTTGTTTACCATCTAGATTCAAATTCAATATAAGAATGTTCTTATCTTTTATTTTTATCAAATTTATAGTTTACTATTTTGTGCTAGTGTTATCTAAATAAATTCATTGACAATAGTCTTGATATCCACTAAAAATTTACAAACACAATTATTTTGACATTTCTATGAGCATCAAGAAGAGAATGGGTTCAATTTACCAATTCTCTAGAATCCAAAAACAAATATCTTTCAATTTCAAAATATATTTAACCAAATACACATTAACATTTCAAAGTAGACAACAAAGTAAGTAAAAATTAACATAAGCAAGATCACTTCTTCTTTCC
The DNA here is from genome assembly GCA_900406425.1 of Iberis pinnata. Classification (NCBI taxonomy): domain Eukaryota; kingdom Viridiplantae; phylum Streptophyta; class Magnoliopsida; order Brassicales; family Brassicaceae; genus Iberis; species Iberis pinnata. The sequence continues at coordinate 11,774 of OVBE01001568.1, forward strand.
AGCTTTTCCTTCTTTCCTCCTAACAATCTCATCTGCATACTTCACTCCTTTACCCTTATAAGGCTCTGGTGGTCTCCATTTCCTAACTGTTGCTGCGAATTGCCCGATTTCGCTCTTATCGAATCCACTCACTGTGATTCTTGTGTTCTCTTCCACTTTCACTTTCAGACTATCTGGTATTTGCATCTTAACAGGATGAGAGAATCCGAGATTCAGAACTAATTCTTTTCCTTCGACTGTTGCTCGATAACCAACACCGATTAGTTGAAGTTTCTTCTCAAATCCTTTTGATACTCCTACTACCATGTTATCAGTAAGTGTCCTACAAATTCTCACAAAAGAGTTTAGTAACAAACAAATAACCACTTGATTTCAAAAAGCTTCACACTTAGTAAATCTTATGAAAATGTGAAAATACTAATAAACAACCATTGAACTCAAAAAAGCTTCAGACTTTGTAAATCTTAAGAAAATGTGAATTACTCAAAAGCTTCACACTTTGTAAATCTTGAGAATATGTGAATACTAAATCTCAAAAGGTTCACACTTTGTAAATTTTATTAAAATGTGAATACTAACAAACAACCACTGAACTCAAAAAAGCTTCAAACTTTGTGAATCTTAAGAAAATGTGAATACTAAATCTCAAAAGCTTCAGACTCTTTAATTTATGAGAAAATGTGAATACTAAATCATAAAAACCTTCAAACTTTGTAATTTATAAGAAAATGTGAACACTAAATCTCAAAAGCTTCACACTTTGTAAGTCTTAAGAAAATGTGAATACTAACATATACCCACTGAACTCAAAAAAGCTTAAGACTTTTTAAATCTTAAGTAAAATGTGAATACTAACAAACAACCACTGATCTCTTAAAAGCTTCAAACTTTGTAAAATACTAACAATCGACCACTGATCTCTCAAAACCTTCACACTTTGTAAGTCTTAAGTAAAATGTGAATACTAAATCTCAAAAGCCTTAAACTTTGTAAATCTTAAGAAAATTTGAATACTAACAAACAATCATTAATCTCAAAAAGCTTCAGACTTTGTAAATCTTAAGAAAATGTTGAATACTAAGCACAAAAGCTTCAAACTTTGTAAATCTTAAGAAATTGTGAAGACTAACAAACAACCAATGATCTCAAAAGGCTTCAAACTTTGTAAATCATAAGAAATTGTTGAATGCTAAGCACAAAAGCTTAAAACTTTGTTAATCTTAAGAAATTGTGAAAAATAACAAACAAACACTGATCTCTCAAAAGCTTCAGACTTTGTGAATACTACCAAACAACCAATGATCTCTCAAAAAGCTTAAAACTTTGTTAATCTTAAGGAATTGTGAAAACTAACAAACAACCACTGATCTCTCAAAAGCTTCAGACTTTGTGAATACTAACAAACAACCAATGATCTCTCAAAAAGCTTAAAACTTTGTTAATCTTAAGAAATTGTGAAAACTAACAAACAACCACTGATCTCTCAAAAGCTTCAGACTTTGTGAATACTAACAAACAACCATTAATCTCAAAAAGCTTCAAACTTTATAAATCTTTAAGTAAAAGGTGAGAACTTTTGTAACCTGAAAAGGCCATGCATTTGATTAGCTCTTCTAGTTTCAACAGTTTTTTTAACCCTTAAGAAACCAGAATCTTCTTTAGTAAGCTCAACTTCTCTTGGATAAGTTAAAGCTAACTCTCCTAATGGACCTTTCACTTTCAAATCTTGACCTTCTAATGCAATTGTTACATTAGATGGTACAGCTATTGGTTGCTTTCCAATTCTTGATTCTTTGCATTCAATTGTCTTTCTAAAGAAGCTAGCTTGCATCAATGGAGTTTTTGAGACTTTAAACACATTCCTATCTCCCAAAAATGATGACCTAAACAAACAAAAGTATCCAAATTTAGACCAAAACAAACACACATCAACTGAATTTGACCTAGACATTCGAATTTCAGAGCTAAAATCTAAAATTTTGAAAATTACAAACCATAGGAACTCATTCAAAAGAGATGATTTTTACTTGATTTTGGATATGGGTTTTTGATTAGATAAGAAGTACCTGAGTTGAAAAGAAGAAACGAGTGAGGAAGCCATTGTTAAGGATTTGAAAGCTCCAAAGAGGAGGATGGAGAGTGTTTTATCCAAAGGTGACTTATCTAAATGTCTTTTTGTTTATTCTTTTGTGTATGTATTGGTTTGTAACGGCCCATTAATTTTAATATTTAGTTAGCTTATGGGCTTATTCTCGTAAACTAAGCCCATTAGTTTGTTTTTTATTTATTTATATATATATATATATATATATACTTTATGCGATTTAGTAATTTAACTAAAGTGTTGAATATAACTAGATAAATGTCTACGGAGAAAACGAATATTTTAATTATGAAAATAATAATTTTTATTATTAAAATTTATATAATTAAGATTTTAAAATCTGCATTTTGATATTAGTAATATGGATTTGAAAACAATAATTAAAACATACGAGATATATATATATATATATATATGTATTTTACATTTTTACGGATGTTTATATTTTATAATCTATTTATTAGTTTTTCTAAAACTATTTTTATATTTACTTATTTAATTTTTCAAAAATTTTATTTTATGATATATAAAAAGTTAAAATCACAAAAATATTAATTTTTAAAAATGTTTGATACATGTCAAAATCAAAGTTAAAGTTGACACGTATTACTAAATGCAACTAATTGTCATACATTTTGTTTTATATAATAAGATTTATATGATAATTAGAGTTAATTCAACTAATTTTACAAATATGCAAGTTCGTAGAACCAATGCATATCATATTAAATTTTTGTATCAAATTTATAATCTATTAATTTATAAACAATGCTACAGCCAAAAAAAGTAAAGAAATGCTATTTTTTTTATAAATTTTGGAAGTTTTGAGCCTTTGACCTATAATTTCCCTCGTTAGTTTCGCAATTGAACACACAAATTATAACAGTCAAAAGTTTAATAGAGAAATTGGTTTTGATTGAAATTTGATTCAATATATTATAAAATTGGTTGTAGTTTGATTTTTTTTTTTTGTGTGTCTAAAAATGATAAAAGCTCGATTGATTTATTCTTATATATCAAAGTATTTATCGTTCACATGTTAAAGATGTGGGTGAAGCACCCTAACAGATAAATAAAAACAAAAACAGAAGATGATATGGGCCTTCACACTCAGAAAAAATCCAAACAACAATTTGAGAAAAAAATTATGAATTGTATATTTAGAAAAATTCTTTAAAATATCATTAAATAAAAATTTAAATTTCAAAATACCATATATTTTCAAAAGTTCTAAAAATACCGCACACTTTCAAATATTCTAAAAATATCACATACATACAAAATAAATTTTAAAGATTTATAATTTAAAATTTTGGGCTTAGATTCACTAATTAGTGTTTATGGTTTAGTTTTGAAGGAGTAAGATTTAGTTTTGAAGTTTTAAAGTTTAAATTTGAAATTTTAAAGCTATATCAAATTTTTTGGTACTTTAAAACAAAAATATTTTTGTGGTATTTTTAAAAATATGATATATTTGAGACTTTAGAGAATGTGTAGTATTTTTGGAATAAACCTATTTTTTTGCAGTATTTTTGATCAAATATATATATCTTAAACAAAAAAGTTTCAAGATATAAGATACCAAAAGTATATTTATGTGTTCACCGGCATATTATTAACTGACAAAAGTTTTATTGAAAAACTAATAATAACAAATGCATAATAATTTGCTTTATGAACAATGAACATTCTAATAAAAAAACAAAGAATAATTGAGCCCATGTGTTTCATGCACCTTTTATCATATGAAATTCTGGGTCCCAAAACAACATTATTATTACTATTTGTGTGGTTGAAAGTATCTCTTGTTCAAGTGTGATTTTCTTTTTTAATCTCTTGTTCAAGCGTGAGATTAAATTGAAAAAATTAATATTGATATTAAAATACACTCTTAAAAATTTGTATTTCTATAGAACAAATGTTATGGTTAAATTCTCTAAAACTTAAATTAAATATGATTTTTTTGGGATGTTCAAAAATACCACACAAAATAAGTATATTTTTTTTTTTGATAAACCATGGGAGTTCCGAACCTTTGGCCCATAATCTCCTCCGGTGCCCGGAGCCAGCCGTTGATAATATAAGATGATCAAGAATCATCTAGAAGATATCATATGATATCATATTAATAATGTTAATATATCTTGTAATTATTATTTAGATATTAGTATATTTGTAATTATCATAGTTTAGGAAAGATCTTCACTATAAATATGTATATGTCTCTACTATTATAATTATGAGAGTAAATATTTCTTCTTCCAATCCTAAACTCTCATCACATCTATTATGGTATCAGAGCAGGTTTGCTCCCGAGTTTCGATCTAACGATCAAACTCTTTTTATTTCGGTCTTTTAAACCAAGTGCTTCCAATAATTAAAGTTCATCATGAACCTCTGAATCTTAAGCCATCGAGTTTCTACAATTCAAGTCTATCATAGACCTCTGAATCTAAGCCAAGTGCTTCCAAATTCAAACATACAATATGCCTCTGAATTCAAGCTATAAGCTTCGAAAACTAGATGTTTTCCTTTGATTTTTTTTTTTTTGTTCTTTCCAACACCACTTACAAGCTTTATATGTTTTCTCTTCTATAAAAAAAAGAAAAAAACCTACGTCACTTTTTTGTTTTTGTAACTTTCTTTCTTTTGTTATTTTTCCTCTGGATCTACGCTATAAGCTTCTAAAGCTAAGCGCTTTATTTGATTTTTTGTTTTTTATCTTTATTTTTCTTACTAAAAAAATGTCTTTCATAGATTTCTCTAGGCCAAGTGCATCTATTTCTTCCTTTTTCCAAAAAAAAAAAAAAAAAAATTTCAATTGCAAACTCTATGTGCTTCTTCTTATATATACCTTTATCCCTTTACGATACAAAAAAAAAACTTTCTGTTTTAATTCCAGATTTGTGATTCATAAAAAAAAAAAAAACGTTTCGCTTCTTCTAGTAAAAAAAAAAAAATTGTTCGTCCACCCTTTCGCTATCATTCAACACACATGCAAGAGAGTCCCATTCTCTATCTACTAGAGCACAATCAAGACTTATGCACAAGATAAAAGCTTCTACACGTGTTAGCTGATATCATGATTAATTAATCTCAAGTCATTGCTTCTATTTTCACTTCATCTATACCTTGAGATTAAGGGGATGTATAAGATGATCAAGAATCATCTAGAAGATATCATATGATATCATATTAATAATGTTAATATATCTTGTAATTATTATTTAGATATTAGTATATTTGTAATTATCATAGTTTAGGAAAGATCTTCACTATAAATATGTGTATGTCTCTACTATTATGATTATGAGAGTAAATATTTCTTCTTCCAATCCTAAACTCTCATCACATCTATTAGATAATACCTATTTAAGGCGTAAATCACTCCTCCCAAGGGATTTAAACTACTGACCTTAAACACTCTAAAGAGTGTCTCAACCACTAGACCAAAGTCCCTTGGTCACACAAAATAAGTATATTTCAAAAATACCACACTTTCCCAAAAGTTCCAAAAATATCATATTTTTTTTTTTTAAAAATACCACAAATTAGAAAATAGTTTTTAAATTTCAAATTTAAACATTAAAATCCCAAAATCAAATCCTACACCTTTCAAAACTAAACCCTAAATTCTATTAAAGAACTCAAACCTAAAACTTTAAATTATAAATCTTTCAAATTCATTTTTTATTTTTGTGGTATTATTAAAACTTTTAGGAGTGTGTGATATTTTTGAAATTTGAATTTCGATATTAAAAGAATTTTATGTTATTTTGTGACATAGTAAGTTAATAAAAATTACAAACTACTAATATCACTTAAATATATCAATATCAATATATATATATAGAAAATAAAAATTTAATAGAAAAAAGTGAGGAAAAAAATTAGAAAATAAAAGTTGATTCTTCAATGGTATGAGTAGACAAGAAAAGCATTAATACCCCACAACTTGGCCTACATCTAAACACTGACCACTCAATAAATTTCAGTCAACAACAAACAAAAAATCATAACCAAAAAATAAAATAAAAACAAATGAATACAAAAGAAGAAAATAAGAAAAAGAGAGAATATTATTATGATGATTATTCTTTGCTTCTTGAGCTTGAGAAACTGTTCTTCTACTTCTTCATCTCTCTTTTCTCTTTTCTCTGTTCTGTGTGCTTCAGTGTTGAATCAAAAAGAATATATTGATTTTGTTGCTCATATTTATTCCAAGGTTTGCTTCTTCTTAATTATAATTGAATTATTTATTATTATTTTTTATAAAGATTAATTTTTATTTTTTTTTATAGAAATTATTAACATGAAAAAACTATACTTTACTTGATTTTGAGAATTTATCACCAAAGTTTTTTAATCTATATATAAATTTCTTAGAACTACAAATTCATTTAACTTTAATAAAATAAATAAAAAGTTCCTCAAAATTTATATAATTGTACTTTTTGCATCTTTTATTCTTCAACCACTCACTGACCACTTCCATGTTCTTTAGAATTTAGTCATGTACTATAATTTATTAAAATTTTTATTTAAGTTGTATTATCACCGAAATTATTAGTTTAATTTATGTTTAATTATTTAGTTTATGTATAGAATTATTTGTTAAATTAATTGAGATATCATTACCATCATCATATAATTGAATTATTAATTTACACTTTTTGCTTTATTTTTCTTCCTTTTATTAAAAACCATTTTTTCACCGATATAATTAGTTTAATTTTTTTGTTTTTCAAAATAAAATAAAATTTTTAGTTTAATTTATGTTTAATGTTTTAGTTTATGTAAAGAATTATTTGTTAAATTAATTGAGATATCATTACCATCATCATATAATTGAATTATTAATTACACTTTTTTGCTTTATTTTTCTTCCTTTTATTAAAAACCATTTTGTCACCTATATAATTAATTTTTTTTGTCAAAATAAAATAAAATAATTAGTTTAATTTATGTAAAGAATTATTTGTTAAATTAATTGAGATATCATTACCATCATCATATAATCGAATTATTAATTACACTTTTTGCTTTATTTTTTCTTACTTTTATTAAAAACAATTTTACTTACACTTAACTTTCATTTTATTTATAGTTTCACATGTAAAAGCACAAATATTCACCGAATATAAAAGGCATCAAATAATATATATATAAATTACAGAACACAAGTGTGTATGCATCAATCTCTACAGAATCTAACTTCTGATTTTCTTGGTTTTTATTTTCATAAAATCTTCCTCGAAATTTTCAGAAACTTTTGTCATTTTCTATCTTAAAATCTTAAAATTTTAATTTTTGTGTTGCAGGTGTCACTAAACCAATGGCTAAGTTATCTCAAGAACCAAAAAAACCAGTGCTTTAACTGGAAATTTCAATAAAGATTGAAACTTTAAGAAGTTTCTATGGTGAAATTAGTCAAAATTGTGTTTTTATGTGTTTCTGTTTTGTGGGTTGCTCTAAAACAATGTGCTTCTTCTCCTTCGTCTTCGCCTTCGCCTCCATTGTTAAAGAGACCAAGCTCTGTAAATATTGGAGCTTTGTTTACTTATGATTCATTTATTGGTAAAGCAGCTAAACCAGCGATTAAAGCAGCTATGGATGATGTTAATGCTGACCAAACTGTACTTAAAGGAATCAAAATCAATATTGTGTTTCAAGATTCAAATTGCAGTGGCTTCATTGGCACTATGGGAGGTACAATAACTTACTTTCTATGTTTAGATCACTACTCCTTTGTGAAAATGTCTCAACGAAGAGTCTAGGGATGGGCATTCGGGTTTTCGGGTCGGGTTTGGATTTTTCGGGTATATGAGTTTACTACCTATAAAGGATCCATAAATTTTCGGGTCACGTACTGGTCGGGTCAGCACTCTGAAAACCGATTTATGCCTGAATTTTTTTGGATCTCAATATGTTTGGATAACGAAGACTTGTATATACCCGAAATTAATTAAGTTACCTAAAATTTATTAAAGTACCCAAAATAAATAAAAGGGACTTGAAGTTCGTTAAAATGTTAATATGATTTTTGGTTTTATGTTGTCACAAACTATTATATGTTCCAAATAATAATACAAAATCATTTAAAAAAACCAAAATTGCTATTAGATTTTAGGAAAGAAATTAAATCGACCAAATTTTCTCTTACCTAAATCCCTATAATTCGCATACAAGTTGAAGTTGAGAAGTGTATTTTTCTAGTTTAATGCATTATTTTGGTTTCTCGGGTAGCCAACTAGGTTCGAGTCAGGTTAGGTTCGGGTACCCAAAAAAATATTAGCCTAAGACTGATTCAAGTAACTGACATTTTCGGGTCAAGTTCGGTTCGGGTTCGGAAAATATGCCCGGACCTAGAAGAGTTTTTAAGTAAGTGATGGTTATGTTTATTGTTTTTGTAGCTTTACAGTTAATGGAATCACAAGTAGTTGCAGCCATTGGTCCACAATCTTCAGGAATAGCTCATATGATCTCATATGTAGCTAATGAGCTTCATGTACCTCTCTTATCATTTGGAGCAACAGATCCAACTCTATCATCTCTTCAATATCCTTACTTCCTAAGAACAACTCAGAATGATTACTTTCAAATGAATGCAATCACAGATTTTGTAACTTACTCTAGATGGAGAGAAGTCATTGCGATTTTCGTCGATGACGAATATGGTAGAAATGGGATCTCTGTTCTTAGTGATGCATTAGCTAAGAAACGAGCTAAGATCTCTTATAAAGCTGCAATCACACCTGGTGCTGATTCAAATGAAATCAAAGATTTGTTAGTGAATGTTAATCTAATGGAATCTAGAGTTTATGTTGTTCATGTGAATCCTGATTCTGGTTTGGAGATTTTCTCTATGGCTAAGTCTCTTGGAATGATTGGAAGTGGATATGTTTGGATTGCAACAGATTGGCTTGCAACAGTTATAGATTCAATGGAGTTTGCGGATTTGGGAGACAAGATTGATCTATTGCAAGGAGTAATCGCTTTTCGACATTATATAACCGAAACTAGATCGAAAAGAGAGCTAATCTCTAGATTGAAGAAGAGTCTTAGATCCAATTCTTATGCATTGTATGCTTATGACTCTGTTTGGTTAATCGCTCGCGCACTCGATGTTTTCTTCAAAGCAAACAACACAATATCTTTCTCTAACGATCCGAATCTGCGGAAATCAAATGGTAGTAACATTCAGTTATCAGCATTAAGTGTGTTCAATGAAGGAGAAAACTTCTTAAAGACCATTCTTGAGTCGAATTATACCGGTCTAACCGGATTAATTCGATTCGATTCAGAGAGGAATCGAGTTAATCCGGCTTACGAAATTCTAAACATAGTAGGAACAGGTCCACGACGAGTCGGTTACTGGTCTAATCATTCAAGTCTCTCAGTGGTTACACCAGAGACATTATACTCTAAGCAACCAAACACTTCAACAGCAAATCAACGTCTCTATGGAATCATATGGCCAGGTGAAGTAACTAAGACTCCTAGAGGTTGGGTGTTTCCTAATAACGGTAAACCGCTTCGAATCGCGGTTCCTAACCGTGTAAGCTATAAAGATTATGTTTCTAAAGATAAGAATCCACCTGGTGTTAGAGGGTATTGTATTGATGTCTTTGAAGCTGCTATTGAGTTACTTCCATATCCTGTTCCAAGAACTTATGTGTTATATGGAGATGGAAAGAAGAATCCTTCTTATGATAATCTAATCAATGAAGTTGTTGCAAATGTAAGTGTGAGTAGCTATAAGTTAATACTCAAAATTAGGGCTCGGCATTTAAATCGAACCGAACCGAATTTAATTCGGTCCATTCGGTCGGTTTATTCAGCAAGTTTTGTTTATTTTAGATCGGTTCAGTTCGGAAACAATTTTATTTTGCACTTATATTAACCGAACCGATCCACCCGAACTACATTAGCTAAAATTAACCGAAAAAACCGAAAATTAGCCAAAATTTAACCGAAATTAAGATTTTCGAACCGAATAAACGAAACTATAAAACTGAAAATCTGAACCAAACAAACCGAACTTTTATTCGGTTCGATTTGGCACAAAAAACCGAATAAACCGAACTGAACCGAATTTAGTTATGTTAATTTGGTCAATTTATTCGGTTATTCTGGTTCAATTCAGCAACTTTTTTATTTTAATTCGATCCGGCAACAATTTTATTTTACGCTATATATTAACCGAACCGACCCGAACCGAACTAGCTAAAATTAACTTAATAAACCGAAAATAAACCGAAAATTAGCCAAAATATAATCCAAATTAAGTTTTTCGAACCGAATAAACCGAACTATAAAACTGAAAAACCAAACTAAACAAACCGAATACCAAACAGAACCGAACGTTTATTCGGTTCAACTCGGCCCAAAAAAACCCGAAAACCGAATAAACCGAACCGCAAAATAGTAACTTCACAATGTTTTAATAGATGATACTAACCTGTGTTTTTTTTACTCTTTAGAACTTTGATGTAGCTGTTGGAGATATCACAATTGTTACAAACAGAACAAGATTTGTTGATTTCACACAACCGTTTATAGAATCAGGACTTGTGGTGGTTGCTCCTGTTAAAGAAGCTAAGTCTAGTCCTTGGTCATTCTTGAAACCTTTCACTATAGAGATGTGGGCTGTTACTGGAGCCTTCTTTCTCTTTGTAGGTGCCATTGTTTGGATTCTTGAACATCGATTCAACCACGAGTTTCGTGGCCCTCCTAGGCGTCAACTCATCACTATCTTTTGGTTTAGCTTCTCAACGATGTTCTTCTCTCATAGTAAGTATACTCTACCACTTCTTGTTCCCTGAAGATTGGTGGTTTCACAGTGGAGCTTACAGAGGTGTGGGTATTCGGTTATTTGGTTCGGTTCGGATCGGTTCTTTTCGGTTCCGGTTCTTTCGGTTCTATCAATACATGATCCATATAAGAATCACTAAAAAATTGGTTCGGTTTGGATCTTAAATATAAAAACCATTTGAGAACCGGAATATTAGTGGTTTCGTTCGGATACTTTACCTGAAAATATCCGAAAGAACCAAAAATATCAGAAAAAATGAAACCTAAAATACCCAAAGAACCCAAAATACCCGAAAGAACCGAAAATAAATAAAAATAAACACTTACCTTATAGTTTTCGGTTCGAAACCGATATCCATAGTTCTTGGTCTGAAGAACCATTCGGGTATTTTAAAGGGAACCATAACAAACCGAACCAAAAACTGAACCTGTTTTTTCGATTTGGTTTGGTTCAGTTTTTCGGTTCCGGATATATTGTCCAACTCTAAACTGCTTACTTGTGATCTTTCAGGGGAGAACACGGTGAGTTCACTAGGGAGGCTAGTGTTAATCATATGGCTATTCGTGGTTCTAATCATCAACTCAAGCTACACAGCTAGTCTCACTTCGATTCTAACCGTTCAACAATTAACCTCTCGAATCGAAGGAATAGATAGTTTGATAACAAGCAATGAACCAATTGGTGTTCAAGATGGTACCTTTGCTCGAAACTATTTAGTCAATGAGCTTAACATATCTCCTTCAAGGATAGTTCCATTAAGAGACGAAGAACATTACCTTTCTGCTCTTCAACAAGGTCCTAAAGCTGGTGGTGTAGCAGCCATTGTAGATGAGCTTCCTTACATTGAAGTCCTTTTATCAAACAGCAACTGCAAGTTTCGTACAGTAGGACAAGAATTCACACGCACAGGCTGGGGATTCGTATGTAAACTAATTTGGTTTTTAAAGAGACTTGTGTTTGTCTATATACGGTTGGGCAAAAAAAAACGGAACCGAAGAACAAAAAACGGTTCTCGGTTCCAACCAAATTACCCGATGGTTCCTGAGATGAAGAACCATGGGTATCAGGTAGGAACCGGAACCGAGAACCGATGGGTAAAACCGAATACCCGTACATATATATATATATATATATATATATATATAAATACATTTATATTTCGGGATTGGTTTAGTCACTTAGCAAATTCTGTTATCGGGTACTTTTTCGTTTCATCGGGTACTTTTCAATTTAAACTTTCGAGTATTTTATTCTATTATCGGATACTTCTCGTTTTATTGGGTATTTTATTCTATTATCGGGTACTTTTCGTCTTAAATTTTCGGGTATTTTATTCTAGTATTAGATACTTTTTTTTGTTTTATTAAGTATTTTTTTAAAAAATTTGGGCAAAAAGACGCGGAATCGATTAAGAACCAAACAATTCGGGTAATTTTCGGTTCCTCAAACATAGAACCGAACTAACCCGGAACCGAAACCAAAAATTGAAAATTTGGTATTAAAATTCAGGCACCGAAGAACCGGAACCAAACGACCGAATACCCAAAATGCCCAGCCCTATATCTATATATATCTTTAATAGCTTTTGCTTATACCTCAATCTCTGAAACTGATGTTGCAGGCATTTCAAAGAGACTCTCCTTTAGCTATAGATATGTCAACAGCTATCTTACAACTATCTGAAGAAGGCGAACTCGAGAAAATCCATAGAAAATGGCTCAACTACAAGCATGAATGCTCAATGCAAATCTCAAACAGTGAAACCTCTCAGCTTTCACTTAAGAGCTTTTGGGGACTATTCCTTATATGTGGCATTACTTGCTTTATAGCACTTACAGTCTTCTTCTGGAGAGTTTTCTGGCAATACCAGAGATTATTACCAGATAGTGGTGATGAGGAACGGGGTCGAGAAGCTGCTGAAACATCTCAATCAGGGAGAGGTTTACGAGCACCGAGTTTTAAAGAACTGATAAAAGTTGTTGATAAGAAAGAAGCAGAGATCAAAGAGATACTTAAACAGAAGAGTGGTAAGAAACTTAAAGCTATACAAAGTGAAGCTGAGAGTTCACATTCACAACATAGAGAGATTCCTTAAAATGACTATTAACATACTTAGGGAGTAGATAAAATTTTTATCATAAGATTTTGTAATAGTAAAGATTCAAGGAACCGAAAACCGAAAATTAGTTGTAAAAGCTTTTCAAGTGAAGAGAATTACTAATAGATTCAATCGAAAATGGAACTTCCAAGTGTTAACTTTATTGGCAATATGAGAAGATCACTGATTCGTGGCGCGTACATCAATTAGAAAAGTTCGAATGAAAAGAAAAAAAACGAACGAAATACCAACTTTACTCGAGTTTTACTTCTCTTCTTGGAGGTTCAAGGTCAAGGTATGTGAATGGCTCTGTTGGTTCCTCTCTGAGAAAAAAAAACAAGACGAATCGTTTAAGCACTACATCATCTAGTATAAGCAAAGAACCGTGGGTGATTAAAGCGCGAAAAGAAAGCAGAAAAGAGTTTAAAGGTCTAAACTTTACAAACGGCCTTAAAGGTTTATATCTTATAAATCAGAATGACATGAAACTGAGTTTAGCAGGTAGTGTAAAGCAAAACAATAGCTCGCAGATAAAGAACCAAGATTCATGCACTGTCAATAGAAGATTAAGCGCAAGTAGAACGCAGAAAAGAGTTAAAGGTCTAAACTTTACGAAAAGCCTTAAAGGTTTATATCTTATGAATCAGAAAGACAGTCATTGAGCTTAGCGCATAGTGTAAAACAGAACGAAAGCTGGTGATTAAAGAACCAAGATTCATTCACTGTCAATAGAAGATTTAGCACAACATAAGAGGAGAAAAGAATTAAAAATCTATACTTTACGAAAAAGCCTCAAAGGTCTATATATATCTTATGAATCAGAAAGACAAGAAACTGAGTTTAGCAGATCGTGTAAAGCAAGAATCATTCACTGTCAGAAAGACAGACATTAAGTCTAGTGGATATTGTAAAGCCGAACAAAAGCTGGTGGACAAAGAATCAAGATTCATTCACTGTCAATAGACGATTTAGCACAACATAAGAGCAGAAAAATGTTCAAAGGTCTAAACTTTACGAAAAGCCTTAAAGGTTCATATCTTATCAATCAGAAAAACAGAAACTGATTTTAGCGGGTAGTGTAAACCGAAACGAAAGCTGGTGATAAAGAACTAACATTCATTCACTGTCAATACACAGATTTAGCAAAACATAAGAGCAGGAAAGAGTTAAAGGTCTAAACTTTACGAAAAAGCCTCAAAGGTCTGTATATATCTTATGAATCAGAAAGACAAGAAACTGAATTTAGCAGATAGTGTAAAGCAAGAATCATTCACTGTCAATGCAACATAAACACAAAAGATCCTGAAGCAACTTAGTCTCAACAACACCTGATTGATAGTAGAGAAATGAACAATGCACATACCCTGGCTTAGAACGCATACATTTGTAGAAAAGCTTGAAAGGTCCTGGAACTGTTTTAAATGGGTTCCCCTCAAAAATCGCCTGCAAATTTCATCTCAAATCAATGAGACAATTTGCCAAAAAATCATGTTTTTAAGCCAAGCAATTCTTAGTTACTGTTCATCACAATAAAGCCATTAACTTTTTACAAGCTTTCAACAAACGAAATTGAACAAACCCTAAGCAGAAGACAAGTCAAATCTATGAGAGAGAAGGGTTAATAGAAGAGAAAAAAGATTCGAACTTTAAACCTGAAACGAACCTGAATTACATCTTCAACACGATCATTGCATCGGTGAGCTTTGGGTTCACGATGACCTTCAGGTAAACCCCATGGACTCTCTCTTCTCGGTACTGGTCTCGTCTCGCTCATCGTCGTTAACCTTTGTGTTCTCTTACTGAATCTCAATACACAGTTAAAAATCAATTTCTTAACTTAACCACTCTACTAAACCGGAGAAAATCTCAATACACGGTTAAAATCAATTTCTTAACTTAAATACTCCGGTTTATAAGTTTGGTTAAGTAAAACGATAATTTGATCTTCTTCAGCATCTCCAAAAGTCCTTTTATAACTTTAAATATGAGGTTTCTTCATCTCCAAAATCAATATCAAAAACTGCAAATTTGAAGTTTTACTATTCACAAACATCAAATTTGATGTTTCAACTTTTAAATTGCGTTTTAGTCCTTAAATATTTATAAATAATTTTATAAAATTTATTTTTTATCGTTTTAATCCATATAATTTTATATAAATCAATTTTAACCTTAAAAAATCTTAAAATAAAAATAAAATATTAATATAAAAATATATCACATAAATTTTTTAACTTATCATACAAAATAAGAACATTACATGAAGTAAATATCTTTATTTTTATTGTATTTTATAATTTAGTTTTTATGCGATTTTAATATTTTATGTATATAATATTGATTATAAAATATATAACATGTATGTTTTAGTTACTTATAAAAATATTAAAACTTTAGTAAAAAATAACTAAAATTATAAAAACTATCTTGCAAAATAGCAACTTCCAAAACTTTAAATTAGAGGGCTTTTTTAGAGTGAAACATAAGAAATCTTAAATTTGATGTTCTTTTTGGAGATGTTCTAAGTTCTTAATAACGTGTCAAAATGAATTAGTCCCCGTAAATTATCCAATTTATCAATAATTTTAGTGGGTTTGGATTTTATAACCTATATAAATAAATAAGTCTTATGGGTTGAATCTAATGAATTTATGAGTTTAATGAGTTAATACGTGTTGATTCTCATTCAACACAAATTTTACAACATAACTAACTACTCAGGATCTTGACAAAGTTAGAAACACTTGTTTCCAAGTATGTCTAGTCAAACAATCATGAAGAAGCAAAAACTTAGTCTTCCCTGAATATGAATGTGATGCAGAAGCTCAGTTGAAGAAGTATGTGGAGTTTAGGACTTCCCTAAGATCAAAGTCGCCTCGTTCTGGTAATGGCGGAAATTTTAGGTTTGGGAAAGACTTTTGAAAACCCTCCAATAACTACACCATAGATAAAACCAAATAATTGAGCTTATTCAGTGCCGATCATGAGACTTTAAAAGCTACAATCTAAAATGAAAAAAATAGACCGATTCTTTAACTAAAACTTTTAAAATTGGCCGATCCTCAAGACCGGCTCTGAGTTAATTAAATCATATGTAAGTAAATGAATAAAAGAAAGAAAGATTGTTTTACGTTTTCTAAGATTGGCTTTTCATAGAGTTGGACAAACTTCTCTCTGAGTATTTTGTTCATTAATTCAACATCACAAGCATGAGTCCAGTATGAGTCATGTACTCCTGCAAAACTTAGACCTGCTTTGTTACAAGCAACTGCTGTCATCATCATGTGTGACCCATCAAGAGAATGTATAAAATTTGGTGCAAATGCTGTCATTTGCTTCCTCATCAGGACCTGAAATCAATGATAATAATAATACATCATCATATGTAGGGGTGTATGTTTTACCCGAAACCCAAACCGGAACCAAAACCGAACCATATAATCCGAATGGTTTTTAAGATTTTTAATATGGGTATCTGGACCGAACCGAACCCCAAACCACCTGAGCACTAGGTCCAATGTGAGTAGGATCGCTCAGCCATGCTTCATAAGTGGAAAAATGAGCACCATGGAAACACATGCCACTCAGAACCGAAACCCGAATGGATACCTAAAAACCCGAATGTATTCCATATATATAAATAATTTTGATAGGATAATTTATTAAATATTTAGGGTTTTTTCGGATAATCAAGATAAAAAAATCACGGTTTGGATTTTGGACATTGAAGTGCTTATGTTGTTTGAATATTAAATTGATGTTTACATTTTCGCGGGTTTAATTTTAACACTGTCATGCATGTTTTAATTTTTTATTATTTGTTAAAAATGCATGTTTTCAATTCTTTTTATGGAAAATTCGGTTACGAACGGGTAATTCGGTTATAAACGGGTAATTTGGGTCAAATAACGGTTTCTAACCAGATCCAAAGTTGTTTGGTGTTTTGAAAAATTACCCGAACCGACTTGATGTATACCCGAACTGAACCGACCCGATCTTTTCATGGTTCCTAAATGGGTATTTACTAGTCCTATCTGAACCGACCCAAATACCCGAACATCCAACCCTAATCATATGGACCACCCACCCATGCATGAATGATAAAACCATACTCTTGGGTTACCTTGTCAGTCTCACATTTTATGTTCAACATTTGAAGTGTGGTCTTAACCTGCAAAACAAAACAAAAAATCGATGCCTCTTTCTGTTTTAGGGACCGACGGTAACTACAAACTAATCCATTTGTGTATGTTACCGCACCGGGAGTTTTCCAGGCTTCCGACAAAGTTGTACAACTGGAAGCCTGGAAAACCGGAAAAACTTGATCTAGACACAAACTGGAGATGCGAGAAAGCTCAAAAGAGAAGTTACCGGGCGTTTTCCAGGCTTTCGATAAGGTTGTACAACTGGAAGTCCAAGAGGAGTCGTCCAACCAACTGAGTTGTTTCCTGCAGCTATTATCTATCAAACCACAAAAAACATATTAAGTGAAAAATTCCTTTTTGTAGACTGTGATTGTTGATGATTTTATTTAACACTTGACTAACCTTTGCACATTCACCTAACAAAGTTTTGATGGCTCTAGCAGCTTCAAACATCTCTTCCAATGCTTTCAAAGTGACCTGTAAAACACAACCAATGTTAAGAGTTGCCCAGACCAGACCAGACCAAACCAGGTTAAATATTATCATTTCCTTACTCTTGCTCCATAAGAACTAAGAAGCTGCATGAAAAGTCATTGAATCATCAGCAAAGGCGTTACGCTCTTTTAACCTCTTTTTTATTTGGTCGCGTGCGCCAGAATAAGTCACACCATACACCGATGTCATCACAGTCTGTTTTACGAGCTTCCTGTCAACCTAATAGCAAGCAAGCAAGCAGAACCAGTCCTGAGATTTTAAAGACCGTAATTTCTAATGAAAAAGATGGACTGGTTCTTAAACTAAAATTTTAAAAGTGGACCGGTCTTTAAACTAAAATTTTGAAAATAAAAACTGGGGCACAAGCTCGTGCTTGCTTTGCTTGGCCCGGCGCTGCAAGCAAGGATGTATCTGATCCAAATTTTTTAAGAATCAATCAACCTGTTCAAGCATGGGTTTGGCATATGGAAATGTTTCGGGATTTTTTTCTGCATCTTTCCGCATGGTCGCTAGAACCCTGGTTAAAGAGTTAAAACCAAAAAATTGATAAGTTCTCTCTGATTTTTTGTAACTAGTCAATACAGCCAGAGAGAGAAAGTACCTAGAAGCAATATCTGCATAAACATAAAATATTATTTTATTGAAAATTATTATTAAGTGATAAATTTTTGAAGTTAGGTTTTTTTGGTTCGAAAATCTTAATTTCGGTTAAGTTTTTGTTTTTTTTTTTTCAGTTTTTTCGATTTTTTGGTATGTTCGGTTAATTTTAGCAACTTTGGTTATGTTCGGTTCGGGTCGGTTAATTTAGTTAAAAAAATTGTCGCCAAACCGAACCGAAAACCCGAACTAAAATAAAAATAATGCCGAATTGAACCGAACTAACCGAATAAACCGAACAACACTAACTTTGGTTCGGTTCGGTTTATTCGGTTCGGTTTAAATGTCCACCCCTAAGCAAAAAATAAATAAATAAACAACCGAGTCAATCATAAGCCGACACGTGTGCGGCTCTTAACTGGTCTTAAAAACCTTATCTAAGAGCCGGCTCTTGTATTAGTTTAATTAAAATATTTATTTTTCTTCTTTAATACACTCTAAATACACTTAAGAACCCATCAAGATTCTCCGATGGAGATGGTCTAAGGAGTGCAAATGTATGTGTTAATTACTGTTAAAAAAACTAGTGGCTTACCATGTCCCTCCCAAGAGCAGCATAGTGTTGTAAACCATTACATGAACCATCCTGGAAATAAAGATTTAACTACTTACAAAGTGATAAAACACCTATAACAACTTCAATTTCACTAGGTCACAAGAAATTAGGGGTGTCCATTTCGGTTAACAGGTTGGATAATAGCGGGTAAGGGTCGGATACGGGTAGTTCGGGTATGAGAAATTAATACCCAAAGTGTACCTGTAAAAGTAAGGATCGGATAATGGTGGGTACGGTTCGGGTAAAGGTCGGGTGGGGTAGTTAAAATCAATACCCGAACTCGTAATATGTTATATAAATTTGAGTAATATGTGTATTAAAATTTGAAATTAGTATATTGTTTGACTAAGATATTCTATCTTTGTAAAATTTTTTTATAAGATTGAATAAAATAGTATTAAAATTGAAAATATGGTATAAAATAACCGATTATATAAGTTTTTAATCATATATTTTATGACACAAAATTTTATATTATTTAGGAGATTATTATCACTATTGTTAAGTTTTTGAAATAATTTTATTGATTTAGTTATGTAAACGAGTATCTATACCCAAATAATTATCCTTACCTGACTTTTAACCGTTTAAAATTTTTTTCTTAATCCAACGGGTAATTATCATTAACCGTACCCGATCCTTACCCGTAAATACGCGTCGGGTAACCCGATCCAAAATGGACATGCCTACAAGAAATAGTGAAATAAAAACCTTTGCAAAAGTGAGTTACTATGAACCTGGTGAATTGGGATATGAGATAAAGCAGTTTCAGGAGAGGAGCTTCTCAAGGCTTCTGAAAGGTTGATGCAAGCAGCCAAACATTGAAAAGGAGCCTCTGCATTAAGCCACCATCTTTTTCCTTCAAGAGGTCTATAAGAAGAATCATATATATCTTCCAAGTGGCTCTCAATAAATGCAACTCGATCCTTATAAGCCAACTTATCAACACCACCACCATACAAGTTTGCTATATGTATCTTTAGCCATTGCAAACCTAGTTTCCCAAGAGGCTTTCCTTCACAGAACTCAAGGATACCTCGGCAAAGATCGGAACCAAGATGGTTAAGGTATGGATGCATAGGATATGCTCGGCCACGAAAATCAACATTGTGTGGGTAATAGAAACCTTCCTCGTCCTTCATTTTTCGTGCTACCTACTCAAAAAGTAGAATGATATATGTTCATAAGTCAGAGCAGTGCCGATCCTAAGGTATTTGATGCTTAAAGCTGAGAACAAAAATGATGTCTTTTA
Source organism: Iberis pinnata (assembly GCA_900406425.1). Taxonomy (NCBI): domain Eukaryota; kingdom Viridiplantae; phylum Streptophyta; class Magnoliopsida; order Brassicales; family Brassicaceae; genus Iberis; species Iberis pinnata. The sequence continues at coordinate 31,896 of OVBE01001568.1, forward strand.
ATAGGAGATGATGATCAAATCCATCTCAAGAAATCCTTATAGAAGCTAAAAATGATGTCTTTTGATGCCCATAAAATTTATATAAATTATGCGCCTAAAGCCCTTGCTTCCCATCAGGGTCGGCCCTGAGTCAGAGCCAGCCGCGAAAAAAAAGGAGATGCAACAAGAGTCTTCTCATCTTACCTCGAGTTTGAGCTCTATATCACATCTTTGTGAATGTCTCTCGCCATTTTCTTTAATTGCTTTCTTCCGTTTCCATCTCCATTGCTTTATTTCTTCCTTGTCTTCAGTATTAGGCTCCTCTGGAACAGGTACCTTTGAATACTCAAAAGTTTTAAAAGACTACTATATGAATATGCAATATCAAGATGTAGACTCAAAAAATTGATCTCACATCTTCGCGGTCAACCAAACCAGCAAGGCGGCCTCCATTAGCCCAGATTCTGTCCACCAAACTTAACATCTTTATGTTTATTCTCCATTTGGTGTTTCCTAGAGTATCTAAAGCCTGATTAAACAAAGAGAATCCTGTGAACTCTTAGCAGCTCATCCAATAAATGTGTTAAAGGAAGTCAGTCAGACCTCAAATATTGGCTTTAGTTGCTCCTTTGAAGTTTGTTTAAATACAGTACTTTGTTGTTTAGATCCATGTGTTCTCATGATGTAAGAAGGTAAGAAAAAGTGTGCCCCTTGATCATACCTGTACAAAAAATTTCAAGTTATATAGCAGTAGTTCTAGGAACCTAGTTGAAGAAAACTGTAGATATGAGTTAAATACTGGATCTAAGGGGTTCTAGTTAACGTTAGGTTTCGGATATTCGGTTCGGTTCCGGTTCTTTGGTCCATAAATTTTAATACCGAATGGATACTTTTCTAATATTCGGTTCGGTTCCGGGTCGATTCGGTTCTATGATAAAGGAACCGGAAAATACCCGAAATTTTTGGTTCTAAATCGGTTCCGGGTATTTCAGACCCGAAATACCAAAAAATACCCGAAATTTTCGGTTCTAAGTCGGTTCTGAGTATCTTCAGACCCGAAATAACAAAAGAATACCCGAAAACACAAAAATTACCCGGAAAAAACTAAAATACCCAAAATATATAATAGTTATATATATGTTTCAGGTATTCGGTTCTACCCATCGGTTCTCGGTTCGGTTCCAGTTCCTACTCGATACCTATGGTTCTTCATCTCAGAAACCATCAGGTATTTTTGGGTGGAACCGGAACCGTTTTTTCAGTTCTTCGGTTCCAGTTCTTTGGTTCCGGTTTTTTTGCCCAGCCTTAGTTCTAGTATCAAACAATAAATTTCCTCGATATTAGCAAAAAACATCCCATACCCTGTCCAGTTCTGAGGAGGTAGGGAATTACCATATGTCTAGCCTGTTTCAACAAAAGGTAAGAGATTGTCTCAGACTCCAATCCATCAAAACAAAACAACAAAGGACTTGACTTACTGATTTGTCAAGACCCTTTTGAATCAGAGGATCACATTCAATGACACCATATCTTCTACTAGATTTTCTGAGAAAGAATACAATACAATAGTTAGTAAACAAAAGAGGGAAAAATGAAGCATAAGCAGAATGTTCAAGACTACATCTTACGTATTTTGTAACATAACATTTCTCAAAGAACGTTTAAAAGCAGGCAAGATCATATATGGATCATCATCAAAATGTTGAGATGGAGGTTGTATATATGCGTTATTAATCAACAGATCAATCAAACGTGCACCAACCTGAATAATAATACTTATTAGTTAACATCATCAAGAGTCTGTAAGTAGCACTGAGACGGATACAAGAACAGAAAACGGCATATATAAAATAACTAGATACGGGTACGGGATGGGTACGTTAGTAAAACATATATAAAAAAAACTATAAGTTCATACATAAAAGTTATGCAAGTCAAAACATAAGAAAAACACTTTAGGTTTTTTAACTGAACAAAACTTTTCGGTTTCTAAAACCTACTACATTAACATCAGATGTTTCTTTTCTGTTTTTTTTTTTAACTTTTGGTTTTCTCTAAATTAGTTTAAAAAAACAAAAAAGTTATTTTATCTTCAAAATGTTTCGAAAAGACACAAAAAAATAATCTCATCGGGTTGGATACGTTCGGAGACATTTATGAGGTGTCCCCATAAAGTACCATTCCCCAAACGGATACGGGTATGGGAGACGACACTCATTTGGCGTCCCGTGCTACCAGGGCTGGCCCTGAGATTTTAAAATTTTCTAAAGGCCGCAATCTACAATGAAAAAATAGGTCAAAATTGTACAATTTTTTTTTTAAATGGACCGTTTTCTTAACTAAAATTTTTAAATTGAAAAACGGGCCGCAAGCACATGCTTGCTCTGCTTGGGTTCAGGACTGGCTCTGCGTGCTACATAAGAGAAGAGATTTGTTATTAAAAGTAAACAAAAACCTGCACTTGAGCCACTTGATCCCATGACTGAAATTTATCATTTTCTTCCACAATTGCTTTAGCATATCTCACTTTATTCTTTTTCAAAAGTTCTTTAACCTGTTTCCTCACCTTCTGTTCTCCTGATTCATTCTTCTTCTTCAAAAACCTCTTGATTCTAACCTCTTGCTCAATAGCTTCACCAATTTGAGTAGCAGCATATATTAACTTAACAGTACCAACAGCTTCAGTATTTGTCATCAAAAGAGAAATCATTTTATGCATAGTGATAACAGCCATCATATCAGAAGGTAATTGTTCCATATAAGTAGCATAAGGAGGAATTTTTTTGCCTTTCTTGAATTTAAAAGAATCAAGATCAGTTTGAATAGCTTTATGTAGAGGCTCAAACCAATCTAAGAATAAAGATTTGATATAAGGAAGAATTGGTGCTAGCTTCTTTTCACACATATCTTGTAGAAACTCTTTACATTCTTTAGTTGCTTTTTCCCATTCTTCTGTTTCTATCTTCACTTGTCTTTGTTTTAACATAAAGTATTTATGTCCTTGCTTTGGCTGTTTCTGGATTCTCTCATCATCTTCAGGTTCAATTGCTAGAGAAGCTGTAGCTGTAGCATAACTTTTTTGATGAATTGAAGAGCTTAACCGGCTGTTAACCGGAAAGATAATCTTTTTCAAACGAGTTATGTTGTTCTTCCACATTTGTTAATCAAGAATTGCAGATAGCAATTATAAATCTAAATCTAAGTACAATTTGAGAACAAAACAATCAATTTTGGACAAAAAGCTGCTTTGAAACGTAGAGACTAAGCCCTAGACGTGGTTAAAAGAAACCCTAATTAGGTTTATGACACAATATCTAATTTCCTTTTTCACTTATAAAACATTATAATGATGATGGGGATGAAAGATGATACTGGGAATTCGGTTCAATCAATTCGGTTCGGGTCGGTTTTTTTTTTTTGTTTTTGGATTTGTGTGCCGAACTAAACCTATTAAAATTTTGGTTCGGAAATCGGTTTATTCGGTTCGGTTTTTGTTTTTAAAGTTCGGTTTATTCGGTTATGTTTTGGTTATTTTTCGGTTTTTGCAAGGAGAAAATAAAATAAATAAACCGATCGGTTATCGGTTCGGTTACTGAAATTAAATTTTTTTGTGCCAATCGGTTATCGAAACGTAATTCAGTTTGATTCGAAAAATTTGGTTATGTTTATATTCCCAACCGTAATAATAATATATATAATTAATAAAAAAACTACCTAAAAAAATCATCTATAGTACAAAGTAATAAAAAAGCACATGAAAAAAAAGAAAATTATACATGTATACGTAAATTAATTTTGTATAAAATTTTTGAATATATATATATATATATATATATATATATATATAT
>OVBE01001569.1:0-35720 GCA_900406425.1 Iberis pinnata
TGCCATCTCTTCACACCTAAACATTCGTTTTAGCCTTGGGATAATGGGAAAATACATAAACACTTTTTGTGGAACTGTCTTCTTAATCTCACCAGTATGCTTATCAATCTTCCATCTAGAAGCCTTGCATTTTGGACAATTGTCAAGCTTCTTGTACTGATTTTTGAATAAACAACAATCATTTATGCATGCATGAATCTTCTNATATCCCATGCTCAAACGTTTTCAAAAACTTTTCACATCATAAAGTGATGTGTAAAGGACATTATCTTCCGGCAACATATCAGGCAATGTATTCAGCAGGTCATTGANAAGGTCATTGAAGCTCTTATCAGACCATCCATTATGTGTCTTCAGTCTAAAAAATGAGACAATGGCAGATAGTTTACTATGGTTTGCGCAAGTTGGATACAAAGGTGTTTCAGCATCCGCTAACTTTGCTAGGAACTCGTCTTCTTTATTATCTTGTGTCTCTGCCGTCTCACCTATGTCATTGTTATTAGCTAATTCTTCATCAAACCTCACAGCTGCTTTATACAACCCAATAATTTCATCATTATAGTTGCTGTCTTTGCTTACCACTTCAGCCTCATTATATGTTTCTCCATGATAGTACCAAAATTTTTGCAATTTGTAACTTCCATCCATTCCCCTAGTTACAAGATGAGACACAACTTCACTGCTTGAGTGGCGATCGACATTGCGACAGTCAATGCATGGGCATACTATGACATCTATGTTACCAGACGATGCATCAACACAATTGACAAACTTCCAAGCACCTCTCTCATAGGCAGGATCAGCTCTATATGGGAAAAAAGGAAAAAGGTGTTTTACTACAAATTAAACACCAACTAAGTTTAATTTGTTCATACCTGTGAAGATGGACCCATGCCTTCTCCAACATTTTTGACCTCTGATTCTCAAGACTACGATTTGATCGGTTGACTTTCCACTTCCGTAAGTCTATTTTGTATCTCCGTCTAAACTGCGACTACATCTCCATCGAATTCCAATTCCAGCTTCGCCGAAGGTGAAGAAGTTTCGTCGATTACGGGTTCAGAGATAATAAAAAATTGCAAAAGATTAGATGACACTATTTTAGAGTTATAGAATAAAGTAGTAAATAAAATCTTCTTTTTAGTAAAATTTCGCTAACTAAGAAAATTTAAAGGGAAACGTCAAAATAATAAGTAAGTTTTCGCGGGATTAGATACCGCTTCTTAAAATCTCTTAATAGCACTAATTATGCGCTATTAAAAATGTTGGCAACCCTCGCGACGTCTACGATAGCACTCTAGAAATTCGTGCTATCATGGAGTGCTATCAATACTACTTTTTCTTGTATTGTGAACTAATAATCATTTAACTTACTAGAGACACATAATACAAAGTATATTAGCCTGAAACACTCAAGTTATACATTTTAACCATAAGCTAGAAACTCACATTCCGCAAGACTACCAGATCAAGCTTAGCCAGAGAAGCATAGATGTTGTAACATGTTCACAAAAACAAATTAGATCTCTCTCTTACACATAGAAGATGATTCAAATTTGGTACATTTCCCAATATAAATTCTTGAATGAGAAGTTCCTATTGGAGTTCACTATGAATCTTTTGGTACTATCATGACATTTATGGACACTATCTAATACTTTACTTTTGAAATCTTTGTTCTACTAACTCGTTTAATAGATCAGAAACAGTCTAAAGAAAAAGGAATGCTCCTCAAGTTAACAATGAGGTTGACACTCCTTGAGTATCCTTAAAAATTTGCCAAAGTTTGCTCTTAAAACATTGTTTTGATCTTACGAACCAGTAATTTATCATTGAATGGCGGTTTTGTTCTCGACGTAGTACGTTGAGGTACATAAATTGTAGCCTCCTCGTTTCCCATACTTTCCTCTTCTATGTCCTCTCTATCGTTGTCTCCCTTTTGGTTACGTTACTAAGCTTCATGTGCCTTTTTTGGGCTTCAATAACATCTATAGCACGAATACCACTAGCCCATGAATTTATTTTAAAAGGTGTTCTTTGCTTATGAAGAGACAAAGAAAATCGACAACATGATCATCTTTGTCAGCATCTAATTCGATGTCACCCATTAACTCGGGGGTCGCTTCGCTGAGCAATGAGATCTCTGGAACCTCTGTGTTATTAAAATAAGGAACATTAGAACACATATAAGCTAAGTTAGGTAGTCATACTACCAAGATATATTAAGTGGGAAGATTATTTAATAAGTTGGAGTACTTGCTTGTCCATGTACATTGAGTGACCTGGATGTTTAGTTTTAAGGATGGAGACTCATCGGACTTATGAAAGCAACGATCTCGTGAATTAATGCATTTATTTCAATCAGTGTTTCTAGGACCGCATTTTGGAGAATCTGAGGATAACATGCGATTATGACAAAAATCGTTGCATGGAGAACCCTTGGATTGCAGTTGTAAATTGTGTGTAACTGAAAGGGTCCTTAGAATTTGTGATTTCCACAGTCAATAAAAATTATTCCCTTCCCCAAGGATATTTAAGAAACTCTTCAATGACTAGTAGTTGTTCAACCTTTTCTTTGGTGATTAGGGTGTTGTTTGAAATTGGACACATTATGCCATCAATGAGAAGAAGAATGCTAGCTTCAACCTTATTTTTGTATCCTTTTACTTTCCCCCTTCTACAAGTTTTTTAGGTATCCATGAAGTTGTTGGTTTTTTTCTCCATCAAATAGCTTCCTCCAAATGCTCTCAAAACTATTATTTGCTTTACTCATTGTTTTTTTGTATTGTTTCTTGAGTCATTTTTTCGGTCATTCTCGTTCTCTTGTTGGCAATTTAACTCAGTTACAATAGCAAATTCCTTAAGACTATACCTTATTGGTTTCCTCGCAAAAAGTCACCATAGTTCGTTCTCTTTATTCGTGACCAATTGTCTGGATAGTAGATAGTGGATGAATACCAAGAAGAATTCATGATTTTCCATTTGCATCACGAGATTGAATTGGGAGTTCATGACCAAGTCTAAATGATCTTGGTCTAATGCTTGCTTGATATGTTCTACAGCTCTTAGGTTGAAGTACTTATTAACTTTATCTCTTCCTTCAAGGTCACAATTTAATTCGAATAAATGGTGAGGCAATTCCTAGGTTGTATCTTCACCCATTATTTTAATGTAAAAGCAGAGAAGGATAAACGAAAATAGTCAGACTACTAGGTGTAAGTAGTTAATTTTTTAAAAAATGAAGATAAAGCTACACTTCGTATGACTTCTTCAACTAAGGAGGAAAATGAACAATACACATATTTTTCCTTGACAGAGTATTTCGAAAAGATGAAATAGAGGACTAATTTTTTTACAAAGCAATTGAGAGACATGCAATACACAAAAAATTTCTCTAATTCATTTTCTTTTGTATGCAACAGACGAAAGATATCCATCAAAGTAAGATGAATGTAAATTACCAAACTTTGTCAATGTGACCTAAATCAGTAGGGTGATAAGTAATTCGGGTTTTTTATGGCATTGTTCATCAAAATTATGAGCAATGTAATAGAATGAAATATAATTTACCTTCTCATAAGAACTCAAACTGAGTGTTTCGTGTTCTTCGTGACTCGAGTTTGCAAAGCCTTATGAAAGTATAATTTTTTTTGCTTCTTCTTGGTTTGTTTTTGCAAATATTTGGACAGATTTGCTTTGGCGAGACCAGTAAAAGAGTGGATTAATGGTTGCAGTTGAAGAAAATATCATAGGAAGTTAATGAACAGTTTGGCTTATATTCGCCGTTATCGCAGGAAAGATAAGATGAAGTGGGAGAGAGAAATTTTTTAAGAAATTTAAAATATTTCCTCTGGAAAGTAAAGCTATGACATGTAGATACATTCTTAATTTTAGAGGGTAAAACTATCACACATTGATATTTCCCTATTTTTTACCGGAAAATAGCATCTTTAATTTTGAAAATATAATCTTTTGATTTTTTTGTCAGCAAATAACTTTTGGTATTTTAAATTTAAATAATTTTATTTTCATCGAAATCTTTAAACTATATAATGTTAGGAAAATATTGTCATATTTTTCTATCACGTTCTACATAGGATAATAAAAATGTTGGACATGAATGATAAAGAGTCCACAAACAAGCTTTTTTTTGGCTAACACATCAGCAAAAATTGAGATCTTATTTTGCATGTAAATCGCATTTCCAAGAACTGTTGTTTCCACAGATGTATAGAAAAAATGTAGGGAGCCAATTTAAGATTGGTCATATCAGACAGTAGACTATCAATTACTTTTTTGTTGTCATTCTCGGAGACAATATGTCGATATCGAAATGCCCAAGCATTGAGTTGATCAGAGAAGAATAGTACTGTACATTCATCTTTATTCACCGTCTGATGATTTTGAAATATACCAAAACCACAATGGAGGAAAGTACCTTTAGAATCTCATATAATCCATCCCAGTCCAGGATTTGTCGTACCATCAAAATGTGAAACATCGTAATTGCATTTAATCCAACTGCATTTGGGAGGTATCCACTGTTTTATGGTATTGCGCCGACCAATAGTGTTTATATTGATGGATGGCTTCGAGGTTTCCAATGATCTTGTAATTCATTCATATATGTTCGCATTTGATAGTTGATAAAATTTTTATGCCATGTTATATATTGTCATATTATTACGCCAAGTTATGATTTTAATTTTTTAAAATTACTATAAATACAGAAAAAAGAAAAAATCTATAAAAATATAATGTAAACTTTTGAAAAAAATAATAATAAAAAATAGTAATAAAAGTAACAAACATGTTTATAAAATGAATTTGTGATTTTCAACGGACAGTAAGAAAAGTGGTAACATGTCGTCACGACATGATATTAATCTATTATTGCATTACACCAAGTTATTATTTTTTTAATTTATCAAAATAATGTGAATAATAGAATTCACAAAAAAAAATTTATCAAATTATTTATAAGGAATTCATCGATTTTCGTATTAGTATGGAATAATCACAACACAAATTTGTAAGAAAAGAGAATTGTTATTAATCAAGGATTTTGTTCAAAGAACACTTAGAATTGGGTACCAAAATATTCAGTTAAAAGTAGAAAAAAAAATGCAAGGAAAAATCCCTATGTTCTCTCTTCCAATTTCACTCTTTATACCCCTCAGGCTTTTGTTCCGATTCCTGCTGAGGTTTCTAGACACTTTGGGTAATTGTTCCAATATTCTCGTTGAGCGAAACTAAACTCGTTTGCATGATCTTCGGTGTATCCTGGGAAATTCGGACGGTTGAGACTCGTCCCTTTCCTGCTCAGGTTGCTTTTGGTCACCCTGAGTCATGTCACGCATTGGGTATTCACGCGCTCCTTAAATGTATCTAGGTGGAATGTCTTCCAACTAAGTCCTTTCTGGGGTGAACATGCACCGGATACACTCCCTCATGATCTCGTAAACGAGGTGAAATCCTGCTGAGGGGGCTTTTGACACAACCAGATTAGCCCCCAAGTCTTTTAAGGAGTCTGGCGAGTTGGGTGACCTCCGAACTCCTAGATGATAAGTCATCGACGGGATTTCGACTTCGAGAGACTTTTAACTTGTTGAGGCCTTGATGGAATTTTCATCATGGAGCGGACACCGTATATCCCAGCCTGAGAAAGCGAAATCCTTCGTCAAATTTCAGAAGTTTGTGATTAGTTGTTAAGATTTGAGTTAATCTACTTTGGATTTGATCGGCAAATTATTTTTTTGGAAGAAAAATCTTCTCCTGGAAATGTCAACAATTTCTAGAATATCCTTTAGGACATGCATATCTTCTTTTAATTCGAAATTCAAAAAGGGCACTTCGAGGTATTATTATGCCTACAAAAGGTGGCTCATGTTTCCTAAGGCAGTTATCATTGTTTTTCTCATACTTCGGTCTCTTAGAACCGCCACTCCCCACACTTCTTTCAACCGCTATCTCTCTTTCTCTTCGACGAAAAAGTAAGGGTAGTGCTTTTTGAATTTCATTTTCTTTAGTTCTCGCTAGGGTTTGTGTCTTTCTTTCTTTGGTTCCATTATCTATGAAATCCTCTCGATCTCCTTCGGCTTTTCTTGTCCATTTCCCTTCTTATTCTTTCTGGTTGGACTCGCCTTGACAACTATGGGTAGTCATCACACCCTTCGTTTTCAGAGTAAGAGTTCCTCGTCGCGCGCCACGGTCGGCGCTAGTGTTGGGAATCATGCGGTCTCAAGCCAGGAAGTCCAGGGCCATTACGGCTCCAGCGATCATTCAGTTTCCCTGTCTACGGTGGAATCGGTAGTGAAAAGTTGGGAATTGTAAGATCTCCCTTTAAATGTTCGCTATTTGACTCCACCGCCGAATCAATTTCTGGATTCTCCTCCTCCCAGGTTTGTAACGGTCTACGAAGTCTTTTTCAAAACATGCGGGCTTCGATTTTCGATTCGTGAGATACTGCTTCACTATTTGCGCCGCCATGGGATGGACTTAAGTCAGCTTCAGCTGAAGGGAGTATGCCATAAATTTTTATGATGATCCTATCCCGAGAGAACGGATTTGAATTGGGATACGACATGCTTGAAGACATAACTCACGTGAAAAAGGGTCTGAAAGGCGGACTTTGGTATTTGGCGAACAAACCCAATCAAGGGTTCACTTCTGGGAAGACGCCCAAAGATGAGCTCGATTGGGAACGATCCTATTATTATTTAGAAATTAAACATTTGTCTTTCTGGACTAAAGGTCCTGGGGATTTGCAGGTTGGATGGTCCAGAGCGATTGGTGTGAAGAATTCTAAATTTCTTTTCCTTCTTTTGCTTTATTTTGGTCTATGCTTGTTTTTCTTTTCCTTCGGATTTTTTCTGTCCTTATTGTGCTTGTTGAGTTATCGCATGCTTTATGTTTTTCTGCCCCGCACTTGATTAGGGTCAAGGATTCTTCTTCGGAATATTTGAAGGATCGTGGTCTTCTGGAAAAAACAAGCTCAACACCTGGGGTACGTTTGACGGAGAAAGGGTCTCATGTAGTTGGCTTCCATTGGTTCTTCTTTCCGAATCATCTTCAAGTAAGTGGTTGAGTTAGGCTTTATGTTCATATTTAAATTTGGCGTGATTTATGGCGTAATCTTTTTGTAGGCACTCCATCTCTTTGTCCTTCTATTACCAATACCATGAGGGATTTGAAGTCGTATCGTGAAGCTCGTCATAGTAATAACATCAAAAGTGCATCTATTTCTAGAGGTCCTGGGGTGATGCATGATGTACAAACACCTCAAGATTGTACACATATGGATGTGGAAATGGCCGAAGTCTCTAATTCATCCCGAGGTGATGCTCGTTGTGATAAGGCCACTTGTTCTGGTAAGAAAGTTTTTTGTCTTCTTCTTGTCCGCTGGAGTATCTGTCATAAAGATCTTTCAGTTGGTGTACATGATTTCAGAGGCCTTTCTTTTTCTTTCTCCCGGCCTTGGTAGTCTTCCATTGTTTAGGATGATGATCTCTGCACTGATCTTATGTCCTAATTTTTCCTGGGGGTCTTAAGGTATATGATGCTAGGACGCTTTCGGTTCAGAGGGAGTATGTTGAGTGGGCTCGCTCCCATGTCGATGTATGTTTTGGTTCGCATTATTAGTTTGTTACCTTGTTGGATTGAGATCATGCAGCTATGATACAAAGTGAATGAAAACTATCTTTTTGCAGAATACGGCTCTGGAAAATCGTCTAATTGGGGTTCTATATGATGAGCTCTGGAGAGAGAAAAGGCATTCAGGCATGGAGCTGGTTGCTGAAACCGTTGGTTGCGATGAGAAAGCCTTGGTGATATCATTCAATTCTGATGCTATATGGTGGGTATTTATACTTGCTATTTGGTATCATTCGAGTGTTTTCCACGTGTTTTTGGTATGTTTTCAAGATTTTAGGTGTTTGAGACGTTCTGGAACAAAAAGGATGATTTCTAGAAGAATTCATGCGCAAATGGGCCAAATTAAAGCAGAAGGATAGATCCTAGAAATTTCACTGAGTAGATCGATCGATCCAATCATGGATCAATCGATCCAAGCTCCTAGAGAATCTATGAAATTTTAGATAGATCGATCTGACCCTGGATTGATCGATCTCAGGAGTATCAGAACGATGGATCGATCATTCCTTACTTGGATCGATCGATGCCAACACCTGAGTCAACTTGGAAATTATCAAAAAGACGCATTCGTCCTCAATACTTATCAAGAGTTTTCCTTATTAGATTAGGTTTTTCTTAATATTTAGATATTATAAATAGCTTTAGGTTTAGTTTTAGGACACACAGAGAGAGAAGAACACACATAACAATTACTTTGAGAGTTTTTCAGAGAGACGAGATCTATTTGTAATGTAGAAGATTTCTAAACTCTTTTATTTTTGTACAATTCAATTCTCTTATGCATTCTCTTTAAATGATGTTTGTTGCTTGCTTAGTTATGTCTGAGTAATCACCTTGTTAGGTTTTAGGGTTTATCCCAGAGAAATAAGGATTTGATGGTTAAGGTTTGACATTATGAATTTGAATTGTTAGGTTCTTAGTCTAGAGCTGTTATCATTGCTTAAATTAGCCTGATTACCTAGTTCATGATATTAGGTTAATAAATACAACGGGATTTGGTTTACAAACCTGACTTATTATAGATGAGTAAGTATCTCTGCTTGCGGAAGTATTCTCTTTGATGCTTATGACCATATCAAATCTGAAATCATTGCATGATCGAATTATTTAAATACAGCGGGAGTTTATATTTGATAATTCGATTATAGGGGTCTAATACTTTGGGAGGATATTAGTCTATCTTTGTCTTTTGAGTTGAGTACCGCTTTCATTAATAAATCTTGCATGTCAACCTGAATTCAAACCTGATAACATGTGGAACTCCCTAGCACCTAGCGTTTTTTCTAATTGCTTTTAAATCTGTTTTAAATTACTGTCTTGTTACAATTTCTTCAAACCAAACAACTTTTCTTATTATCGTCTTAGCTAGAAACAAACGTTTAACTGAGAGTCGCACAATCTGGTCTCTGTGGAAAATCGACCCTATCTATATTATAAGGATCTGTTCTCTACAGTATAGATTTAGGAATTAAAACCTGAACATATCACTTGGCTAAGCTTAAAGCTGCAATAAGTAAGGTTAAGGCGCTGACCGAGGAGAATATCAAACTAAAAACAGAGGTCACGAATTTGAGGGGTTGAGGAAGAGGGACATGGCAAGGATGAATGAAGACGATGCTCGTCATGAAAAAGTGATGAAGAGGCTGGAGGAAAAGATGAAAGGTATCGCGGCTGAGTTGAGCAAAGTTCGTGGAAACATGGAAAGGATGGTGATCGAGAAGGTTGAGGATAGGGAAAAGGCTCTAGTTGATAAATTTGCAGCAAGGATGGATTGGGTCAAGGGTAAAGTGGTAAGTGAGAGGGTGTACCAAGAGAAACTTATGCAGGTCGAGCAGATCAAAGGGAATTTCGAACTGATCGATAGCGTGCTTTGGGGGGGGGGGGGGGGGGGGGCAACNAGGAAGACCTGAAGGCGTTTGCTGTGAAATTAAATCAGTTGGAATTTAAAGAGTTAAACATCAAGAAGAATTGGACTGCGACTCCGTCTCCATCCGAATTGAGCGATCATCATGGTGATTCTCCTAAGTTGGGTCCTGCTGAGGTTTTTAATCCTTATGGGACTAATTTGCATGTTCTTGATCTAGTTGAGGAGGCGTTATTGAAGCTAAAAAGGAAAAGATCCTAACTGGGGGAAAACGGATAATGCTCAAGCTGAGGGTATCGAGGTGAATGCGGGAGGCACATTGGATAAGGCTGTGGAGGTTGATGTTCGTATTGGGGAGGCTGCAGCAGGGACGAATGAGCAAGCCCCCAAGGACGGTGAAGGCGACAAGGATACGATGGAGTGACCATCTAGGCTTCTCTTCTTCTTTGTTCCTTTATTTCTTTTTATGTTTCTTGGCTTTTGAACATGGCTTCTTGGGGAGGCTTTTACCCGAACCATTTGTTGTTTTTTTATGGATGTTTAAGTTTGAACCTGTTTCCCATCATTTAGATGCTTATTTTTTCAATCCAACTATCTCTGAAAAGTGCTTTGATTTTCGTGTGTTGCTTAAATCTTCCCATTTTTTGAGAAAAACATAGAGAAAAAGAGACAGAAGGCTGGGGCAGGAAGTAAGGATTAGTTACATCTCCCCCGTTTTTTGACAAAAAAATTTAGAGATAAAGGGTCAGAAAGCTGGGGTAGGGAGTAAGGATCAGTTACATCTCCCCCATTTTTTGAGAAAAAAATAGAGAAAAAGAGACAGAAGGCTAGTGCAAGGAGTGATGATCAGTTACATCTCCACAATTTTAGAAAAATTTATGAATAAGGACACATCGGTTAATATTTCATTGATAGTTATAGCTGAACTACCTAAATAGAGTTTCCTACGTACCCTTTAAATGGGGATCAAGCCTTGGTCGTAGTTCAATGAAATTGTTTACAAACAGCATAAAATAATATTGTGATGAAGATAAATCGTGTGGCTGTCTAACCGTGGAACTTTTTCAAATCTTGAGCATTCTATGAGTGTTTTCCCTCGTTCCCGTCTTCATCTTCTAATTCGTACACTTCTGCTTTGAATATCTTTGAGATCTTGTAAGGCCCTTCCCATCTGATTCCAACCTTTCCTGCGTTCTTCTCTGCCCGAGCATGAAAAACTTCTCGTAGTACCAGCTCTACTTCTATGTATCGCCGCTGTTTGATTTTCTTGTTGTAGAATCGTGCTGTGGCGTTTTGGTAGTTCTGCAACCGCACAATCACTTGGTCCCTCTTTTCATCGATTGTGTCGGTTATGTCAATAAGCATTTAGTCGTTTTGGTCTGTATTTTATAGTGCTAACTCCCTCCTCAGGCTGAGTACTTCTATCTCAGCTGGTATGACAACCTCGGTGCTGTAAACTAACGCGAATGGAGAGTCGTTGGTTCCCTTTCTGGGTGTTGTTTGGTATGACTAGAGCATCCCTTCCAATTTGCCTGCCCATTTTCCTTTCTTTGCATCTAGCCTCTTTTTTGCTTCGTCTAATATGGTTTTGTTGGCGGCCTACGCCTGGCAGTTCGCCTGCGGGTAGTAGGGTGTTGAGTAGGTAAGGTTAATCCTCATTCTTTCGCATAAATCTTTGAACCTGTCAGAGGTGAATTAGGGACTGTTGTCTGTTTGTATTTCGTAAGGAGTTCCATGGCGACATATTATCTTCTTCCAAATGAAAGACTCCACGTTCTCGGACTTCACTTTCGCAAAGGATTCAACCTCTATCCATTTAGAAAAGTAATCAGCCAGCATGAGTAGGAAACGTTTCTACTTCGACCTGTGCATTGGACCAATTATGTCCATGGACCATCGCATAAATGGGTATGGTACTATAATTGATTTTATCTCCCCAGTTGGCCGGTAGATTGATGGTGCGCATTTTGGCAATTTTCGCACTTTAAAGCGTGTTTCTCGCGGTTTGTGATCATCGTTGACCAATAATAACCATATTGTTTGATTTTTTAATGTTAAGGCTCTGCTGCATGAGTGATTTCCGCAGACTACGTCTTGGACTTCTCTTATTATCTTCCGGGTTTCATGACCGAATATGAATTTTAGGAGTGGTCCTCAGACGCTCCATTTATAGAGGTTTTCATCATGTTGGGTATATCTCACACTTTTGGCTTTGAGTTTTCTCGCGTCCTACTTTTTTGGGGGTAAGATCACATCTGTGATGTATGCAAGTATCTCGATTCACCAATCTATCTATGTCTCGACTTCTTCTCCTTTCATTGGAACCTCATCCTCCTCCACGTCTTCCGGTTCTGGGTTCGCATTGTACTCCTCTATTGATTCTTGTATGACACATGTGGTCTTGGTTACTGAGATGCTAGGCATGTCGATGGTTTAACGGGTATGAGTTGTCTAGGGATCAGTGGTCAAGGCTAAAGCGACTAAGGCGTCCGTAGGTGTATTTTCTCACCTTGGGATTTTGATTAGTTCGAATTTAAAGAAATCTTTTGCAAAGTCCTTCACTACCTTGAGATATGCTTCCATCCTACCATCCCTCGTCTCGTATTCGTCGCTGAACTTGTTTGCCACTAGCTATGAATCGCAATATGCGTTGATTTGTTTCTCTTTGATTGCTGCTACTGAACATATACCGACTATCATTGCTTCGTACTCAACCTCTTTGTTTGAAGTTGCGAAGTTTAGCCTGAACGATTGTTCAACCATCTCGCCTGATGGAGCGATGACTCGTATGCCTATTCTCGAGCCATGCATGGAATATGCTACGTCAAACTACAGGCACCACCTCGCTTTGGAGTATTTAGATTCGTTTCCCATCTCTAGTGGCAGTTCGATGAGGAAGTCTGTGAACACTTGAGATTTTGCGCATGTTCTGTTTTTGAACACTATATCATGTTCGCTCAGTTCGACGGCCCATTTGGAAAGTCGTCCTAACAGGTTCTAGTTGTGTAAGATCGTACGCAGTGGCTGATATGAGTAAACGATGATTGAGTGTGACTGGAAATAGGATCACAACTTCCTTTCCAAATGGACTACTGCCAAGGCTAGTTTTTTTTATTGTCGGGTACCTGGTTTATGCATCGTCCAAGATCTTACTAAGGTAGAATATCAGTTTTTGGTTGTCGAGCTCTTTGCGTACTAAAATTGAATTGATTGCATGTGTTGATACTGCTTTGTATAGGAACAAGGTCCCCTACTTGTGGCTTAAATAGGACGGGGGCATCATCAATTAATTCATCAGTTCTTTGAATGCATGTTCGCATTCTTAGTTCCAAACAAACTTCTTATTTCCCTTGAGGAGATAATAAAAGGGGAGGCATTTGTCCATCAACTTGGATAAGAAGCGGGTCACGACTGCTATACAACCAGTTAGCCCCTACACTGCCCTTTTATTCTTTGGTGATGGCATTCTCAGCAATGCATTGATTTGCTTAGGAATGGCCTCGATGCCTATTTTGGTTACCAAATAGATGAGAATCTCACCTGAGGTAACCGCAAAAGTGCATTTAGTTAGGTTTAGGTTCATGCCGTAGGTGTTCAGAATGTGGAGGCAGACGCGTAGATCGTATACATGGTTGTCCTCATCTGAAAATTTGACGAACATGTCGATATATACTTCTACTTTTTCCCAAGCTTCTACGAGAACATCTTGTTAACTAAGCGCTGATAGGTTTCCCCAGCGTTCTTCATGCCAAACGACATTACCTTATAAAAATATATGCACATATTAGTGATGAATGCTGTTTTTCTCTATCGTCAGGATGCATTAATATTTGGTTGTTGGTGGAGAAGGCGGCCATGAATGAGAGGAGTTTATAACATGATGTGGCCTCGACTAGTTGTTCTATGTTTGGCAGTGGGAAGTTTTCTTACGGACATGCTTTGTTTAAGTCGGTGAAGTCGATGCAGTCTCTCCACTTTTCATTCTTTTTCTTGACCACCATGGGTTTTTCGAGCAAGTCGGGGTACTTTACTTCCATATTGGATCCTGCGCCCATCACTTTTTCCACCTCATCGGGAACTGCCTAAGCTCATTTAGCACCTAACTTGTGTTCTTTGTTTTGTCTGGTTTGTAGATTGGTCTGCATTTAGATCGTGAAACATTATGTCTAAGCTTATGCCTGGTATATCAGTGGTGCTCCACGCGAAAGTATGCTTATTCATTTTGAGGAAAGTGATCAGGTCTTTTTTATATCTTACGGGAGTTTCGATCCTACCCAACACATCATTCTAGGAAACCCGGGTCGATACAATATTCTGTTACCTCGTCGAGCTTAGGTTCTTCATAGTTGAGCATTTCTTGGGTGGTTGGTTCCCTGATCTGTAGTTGCTATAAATTTTTCTTCCTGAGCTGGAGTTTAGCTAAGTAGCAGGCTCAGATTGATCTTTGGCTTCCTTTAATCGTTTTGACCCCCTCCTTGGTAGGGAACTTGATACAATGGTAGTAGGTGGATGGCACCTCTTTCATCGCGTTTATCCAAGGTGTTCACAAGATAGCATTGTATATCATTGGACTATCCATCACAATGAATTCGATCATTCTGGATACTCATATTGCGTGCATGAGCAGTTTAATCGTCCCAAATGTCAAGGCAGTTTCACTCGTGAAACCTGTCAAAGGCGTAGGAGGACCCTCTATTCGAGATAGGTCTACGTTCATCTTGGTTAAAGTTTCTTTGAAAATAAGAACTACCAAGCTTCAGGTGTCTACGAGTCCCTTCTGGCTTTCTAGGGTTTAGTTTTCCATCTCTCGCACGACACTGTCTTTCGTTCATACGCTTTGATTGATGTAATTGATTTTAAAAAGAATTTATGATTTCCCATGATCATGTTGATCCTTTTCTTGAATGGTGGTGGTGGGGCAACCTGCTGCAGTTCTTCCCAAACTCGTTTTAGAGGGTTGGTTTCCTTATTAATTTCCCCTGCATCAGCTTGGGCGTTTGTTGCGTTATTTGGTTGGGTTTTACTAGCTCGCCCGATTTGTATTTTGAGGAGAGGAAAGATTTGAAACTTCTACACTCCTTGGTCGAATGGCCATCTTGGTTGTGATAATCACAGTTTTTCTTTGTATTTCCTTAAGGAGTGTAATTTTTGGTTACCTTCTTGCGGAGGACGTCTTGAGGTGCCCAGCTGAGGTGCCGAATTTTTCTCCCTATTTCTCTATCGAATTTTGATTAGGTCTTCCTCTATTCGTGCAAAATCATTTCCTCTGTGTAGTGCGTCGTCAATAGTCGCTGGGGGGTTTAGGATCAAATCCTTATGGAATTCCAACTCGCCCCAGACCACATTCTTGAGGGCCTCAATGGGGGGGGGGGCATTATCAGTTACCACCACTCGAGATATTACCTCTTTGAATTGGTGAATGAATTGCCGGAGAGGTTCGCTGGGCCTCTGGGTTATACTCCACATGTTAGTGTCTAAGATATCTCTCTCGCTGTAGATCGAGTAATGTTTCAAAAACATCAAACTCATCTGGTTGAAAAAGTGGATTGAGCCCCTTCAGGTAGCCGGGAGAACCCTGTGATCGCTTGTCCTTGGAGGTGCTCACTGAAGAGTTGACAGTATCCTACATCCTTTTCGTGTTCATCGAATTGCGCTCGGCCAACTCCTATGCAGAAGGCTGTCATGTATGCGTTGGGGTCTGTCTTCTTTTCGTAAAAAGGGATATTTATTTTCCCATGGTTCTGTACTTTGGCATTGTTGATGTGCGGTGCATATGGGCTCCAGAGCGTCTTCTATATCAGTCGGTCTAGCTCGGGAGCTGAACTGATCATCTATTAAACCTTAGAGTTTATTTGCGGACAGCCTTTTGGAGAGAGTTTCTTATCTCTTGAATCTCCCGGATCGAAGGCTGAGGCCGCCTGTCTGGCTGGGAAAAGAGATTATGGAAGTCTTCCTCGTATTCGTCGGAATGTTCGTCTGAGTCCCCAAATAGGTGTTTACGGTCCCGGTCGTTGTTAGGGTTCTTGGCGTGTTCGATTGTTCCGGGTCGTCCTGAGACTAGTTTCCTTTTGGAGTAGATTGTTCATCTCGGGAGTCGGTATTTGGCGGGACGTCTGCAGTGTCAGAGCAGTGTTCGTGCGTCCTGACTAAGTTCGAGGTTGGAGCGACCATCAATCTTTTGGAATGTTCCCCATAAACGGGGTATCATTGAGCCAGAGTCCAGAGTGATTGTCGATGTGTTGAGGCCATTTGGTCGAGGCGTTTGATGATCGCCTTGGTTTGCTCTGCATATTTTTTTGCCATTTTATCTAGTCGATCGAGGAGGGAGTGATTTAGGGCGTCTTGCATCTCCAACCTCTCGGACATGGATTGCACGGACTAGCGAAGCGCTTGGATCGTGCTGGTACAACTTTCCGGTTGCGGTGGTAGTTCTGCGATCATGACAGTGATGAATCTGGTTGTGGTGTTCCTCGTGTGTTAAAAAATCTTTGAATATCCCCACAGTCGGCCCAAACTTGTGGATGCTAGAATCCACAAAGTAAATTTATCAAATTATTTATAAGGAATTCGTCAATTTTCGTCTTAATAAGGAATAATCACAACACAAATTTGTAAGAAAAGAGAATTGTATTAATCAAGGATTTTGTTCTGAAAACGCTTAGAATTGGGTAGAAGAATGTTCAATCAAAAGTCGAAAAAATGCTAAGGAAAAATCCTCATGTTCTCTCTTCCAATGTCACTCTTTATACCCGTAAGGCTTTTGCTTCGATTCCTGCTGGCGCTTCCAGCCACTTCGGATAATTGGTACAATATTTTTGTTGAGCACAACTAAACACGATTCTACAATATTTGGCGTATCCTGGGAAATTCGGGATGACAAAGACTCGGCCCTTTCAAGTTTAGGTTTCCTTTGGTCGCCTTGAGTCATGTCACGCGATGGGTATGCACGCGCTCCTTAAGTGTACCCAGGTGGAATGTCTTCCAACTAAGTCCCTTCTGAGGTGAAACATGCACTGAATAAGATGTATCACAATCCAGTAAACAAGGCGGTATCCTGCTGAGAGAGTTTTGACACCAACAAATTCAGAAAAGACAAAATATATAAAAATATTTTAAAGTATAAATTATTTTTAAAATTATATCTAAAATTATTTTTAAAATTAGCAACAAAAAACATATAATAAAGTATAGGGAATTTAACTTTTACAAAACTATATATAAAATGTAAGAAAAATAAAATAATAATTTAATATTTTATATTTATAAACTAGGTAAAATTAGCTAAAGTGTAAAATGTGCATATAATCATTGAAAAATAAAGAAATTGAACCAAACTTTCTATACCTTACATATTAATGTTCAATTTTATGCTTTTATGATTTTATTTAAGTACAATATTTATTATCTTGCATATAAACTTTTTAGAGATCTCATTTAAACTAAAATTATAGAACGGGGTTACATTTACTGCTCGAAGGAGTCTTTCAATAGGCGATTTAGGGTTCATCCAACTTTCCTAATCTAACTTTATGGACAAGGCACTGCTGCCGGGCACTCTTCCCGCTGGTGAACTATGACTGAGGTTCCTCCTCTGGCGCAGGAGCACACCAACTCCATCGTCGCCGAACCGAAGTCTCCTTCTGTGCAACAATCTTCTTTGAAGACTTCAAACACGAACACACCATCTGCATTGAATCTCTGGAAAGTAGCTGATAACTCATATGCTATTCGTGCACACACTCAACAGCCTTCGATCCTGGTCGCTCTTGGTGTCGCTTCAGTGACAATTCCCCAACAGTTTTATCAAGACTCGAAACCCTTATGGTCTAACTTTCTGGTTGGGTACTTTGTCGGAGATGATCTGCATATTGGCAAAGTGCATACTATAGTGAACTGGCTATAGAATCGTGATGGCAAATCGCAAAAAATGATGTCCAATTCATAAAACCTGACATCGTCCTTTTTCATGTTGCATCGCCTAAACTCTGGACTAGCATTTTTCGTCGTCGATATTGGCATATCTCGGATATTCTCTTTGTCGTGCAAGAATGGAGCCCTTCTAAGGCTCAAGCGAAACTGGATCTTTCAACTATGCCATTATGGTTTGACTTTAAAATATTCCTGAGTATCTCTTTTCCCACGCAAGTCTCCTTTTCTTAGGCGACATTGTCGGTGTCGCTCAGAAGTTACATCCTACAACCGAGAAATGTATGCGTCTTGATGTCGCTCGCGTCATGGTTTTAACAAATCTTGACAAAGAGCTTATTCAAAAGATCCAGCTTGATGGCGTTGAAACACTAGTTTTAGTTTCCTATCTATGGCTTCCAGCGAAATGCTCGGGGTGTAGTACTTGGGGTCACAAGATTGAAAAAAGAAAAGCCCAACCACTATTTACATAGTCCCTTATTAGACAAGTCAACACCTCCATAGAATTACCTATTGAAAATAAAAATCTCCTAGTCGGTTTTCCCTAAATTGGAAAACACCAACCTAGGTATCACGCTTAATCCGCGTGATACCCGACACCCCGTCGGGTGTTTTCCTGCCAAGGTGATCAACCAAGTACTCTCTCCGGGCCATACGTCCATACACGCTCCGCAGGGAGGACCCACATACAGGAGAAACCGTTATACCAAATCTTAATAAAAAAAAGCTTTTATTCAAAAAACCTAACATCACAGGCACGCAGCCAAAACCAGTAAAACACAACGGCCCTCATGACCATAAATCTGAATCTCAAATCCGATTTCAATCACATACAATAACTTAGGTATCACAATACCATTACCGACCCTAAGGCCGATCCATTTTATTAATCCAATAAAACATTCATCTAATATCAATTTCCAACATCAAACAAAGCAATCATCCATCGGCCCGCAGCCATTTCTAATCTTTCCTACGTTATTCCTCATTTTAGTGTTTTTGGATTTCTATAATTAGCAAACAATCCTCGGCATTGGGCCATTTCCATATTATAAGTCCAATCCGTTAATTAATCAATTTTACACCATTCTAGATTCACACATTACGATTATTAACTTCGAGGCCATTTACCGGTTTTATCCCGATCCGTTTAATTAATCCGGTTTCATGCATTTGAAAACGACGTTCGAAAGTAAAAAAATCAATCAAGTTCCGGAACCCACCTCGACTCCCGCTAAAAGGATTACCCAAGCTACCCGCAACCCCGAACACCCGCAACGACCGATAAATCTGAGTGACCACCGGAACCACCTAGACTTCCTTTACCTCCTGTGAGATGCCGCCGCCAACCGTCTACTCACCGCCGCTTGCTCTTAACTCTACTGCTCGCGGATCCGGATCTGGGAAAAACAGTGGCAGTAATGCAACTATAACTTAATGAATACTAAACGGAAATCGGTTCTGCTTTCGGCTATGGCTTAAGAAAATAGTTAGGAAAACACATACCAAGTTTCGCTTCAATCCGAGATGTCTAGGATTTCCAAAATCCACTTCTTCTCCAACTGGTCTCGGATTCACACTACAGAAAACAGTCCCAATGAACTAATCATAACTCAAACATTAAAACTCCAAATTATGAACGGTTTTTGGCTATAGCTTAAGAGAAGAGTTAGGAAAACGATCACCAAGTTTTGCTTCAATCCGAGATGTCTAGGGTTTCCAAAATCAACTTCTTCTCCAACTGGTCTCGGATTCGCACTGCAGAAAACAGTCCAAATAAAATGATCATAACTCAAACATTACAACTCCAAATGATGAACGGTTTTTGGCTATGGCTAGAGGAAAGGCTCGGGAACATTCTTACCAATTTTGAGGTCGATGCAAGGTGTTTTGATAAACCGATTATCTCCTCTCTCTCAACACTCTTCTTCTTTTCCTCTCCTTCTTCTTTCTCTTCTTCTCTTTTCTCTCCTCCACTCTCTCTCTCTCTCTCTCTCTCTCTCTCTCTCTCTCTCTCTCTCTCTCTCTCTCTCTCTTAAAATGAGTTCATNCTATGTTGGCAAAAATGAAGAAGAAAGAAAGAAGAAATGTGTTTTCTTGCATGTTGACTTTAGATTTAGATTAAATTAATCCTAGACATAATCATTGCTTGCACCATTAGATGCCAACACAACAAGCTCAAATCTCTAACCCTCCTCCTTTAGACACCTCACATGTCTAACCTTCCATTAGTGCATCATCATGCAAGAATAACCAAGACAAGTTTCTTGCTTAGCAAAATCAAACCCAACTCACATTGTTAACTTTGAGCCCAATTCAATCTCAACTTAACTTGATAAGTATGAGCCCAATTTAAAACTGAAACATGATTAAATCCACCATAGGTCTTTCTTCTTTTAGCCTCAACAAAATCAAGCCCAACATCCTCACTTAATCAAAAATAAATCTCAACTCAAGATCAAATCCATTAGCCTAATTTTTGTTTTTTAATTAAATAACCAATTTTCCTTGGGATTCCTATTAAACCGGAAATTTGATTTTGATTTTAATTTAGGGTTTCGGGTTCGTTTCGGTTTTCCCATCCGCTATATTAATTAAACGAAATAATAAATTTTTATCAATAGCGTATAATTATAATATTCGGGATTTATAACTGGGAATTATTACATAAAACCGAAAATATTTACGTAGAAAATACGGGTCTTTACATTCTTCCCCCCTTAGAAGAATTTGTCTCGAATTCTATGGCTCGGACGGACCTGCCTCGTCCATCACTACGTCACCCGCGAAGAACTCCAGATAGTCGTGTCTAAATCGCTGCTCATCCTCCTAGGTCACGATCATACTGTTCCTCTTACCCCAAAAGACTTGGATCTGAGGGATCGACCGGTTCTTCAACTTCCGAACTTAGCGCTCGCCTATCCGGATCGGTCCCTCAGGAAAACTCAGGTTATCCCGTAGCTCCTCGATCCGCTCTGGCTATACGAAACTAGGATCCCGAATGAACCTGCGCAACATCGATACATGGAAAATGGGATGCATGTTCATATCCGATGGCAACTCCAACCGATATGCAACCTCGCCAACCCGGCTAACAATCTGATACGGTCCAATAAACCGTACTGCCAGCTTCCCGACCTTCCCAAAAGGTGTTTTGCCCTTCTGGGCCTGCACTCGGAGATACACCAATCCCAAACCTCGAAAGTCACCTCTCGACGTGACTGGTCTGCATACTTCTTCTACTGGTCCTGAGCTTTTGGCATATTAGCTCGGATCATCTCGAGCTTCAACATCGTCTTGTCGACGATCTCGGGTCCGAACATACGCCTCTCTCCAACCTCGGCCCAACACAAGTGAGTCCAACATGGCCAGCCATATAATGCCTCATACGGAGACATCCCGATGCTAGCATGGAAGTTGTTGTTGTACGCAAACTCAACCAATGGCAGATATCGCTCCCACGACCCGGCCCACTCGAGAATACATGCCCGCAGCATATCCTCGATCGTACGGATGGTACGCTCCATCAGACCGTCCGTCTCGGGGTGTATTTAGACGTTGACATCTTCAACATCGTCCCCAACGCATACTGAAGAGAATCCCAAAACTGGGACGTGAATCTCGGGTCCCGATCAGACACTATGTCGTGGGGTACACCATGAAGCTACACGATCTCATCGATATATCTCTCGGCCAACTTGCTAGTTTTATCCCTATCATGGATAGCTAACAAATGAGCCGTCTTCTTCAAACAATCGTCGACCATCCAAATGGCGTTATTCGAACGCCCTCGTCCGGCCGGTAACCCCGTGATGAAATCCATCGAGATCGATTCCCACTTCCATTGCGGAATGGGTAAGCTCTGGAGTAAACCGCCAGGAACCTGGTGCGCAACCTTCACCTGTTGACACACCAAACACTAGGAAACCCATTGGGCCATGGCCCGCTTCAAACCCGTCCAATGATAAAACTGCTTGATGTCTTGGTACATCTTGGTACTCCCGGGGTGAATACTCAGCAAAGAACGATGTGCTAAACGCAAAATCTCGTCCAGAATGCCTTCGCTGGAAGGAATGGTAACGCGGCCATTGAGTAACAATGTACCAACCTCCGCTAACTGGTACCCAGACACGTTCGACTCGTTTCCGCTCCGAATAGAGTCTCCGACTAGCTTCTCATCCCTGGTCTGCTCGTCCTGAATACGCTGAAGCAACATCGATTGGCGAATAGCCTGAAATCCCGCAGGTTCGCCATCCTCACCATCGATCGTGAACAACCTCAAATCACCCATTAAGTTTGCCAATCGCCTCACATCGACCTTGGAATCTACCACCTATTGCCGACGGCTCAACGCATCCGCAACGGTGTTCGCCCGTCCTGGAAGGTAAGAAATAGTAAGCTCGTAGTCGGCTACGAACTCCATCCAACGGCGCTGTCTCAGATTGAGATCTGACTGCGTAAATAGATACTTGAGGTTCTGGTGATCGGTAAACACCTCCACCCGCTCGCCATAGAGGTAAGATCTCCAAATCCGCAGTGCGAACACAACCTCAGCCAACTCAAGATCGTGAGTCGGGTAATTCGTCTCATGCTTTCGTAACTGACGTGAAGCATAAGCGATTACCTTCCCAGCCTGCATCAAAAAACAACCAAGGCCAATACGGGAAGCATCAGTATAAACGGTGTATGGCTTCTCCAGCTTGGGTAAAGTCAACACTGGCGCCATCGTTAGGGCCTCTTTGAGATGACAAAAGGCCCGCTCTGCCTCACCACTCCAAACGAACGGAACCCCTTTAACGGTCAGCTTCTTCATCGGCTTGGCTATTAAGGAGAAATCCTTCACGAATTTACGGTAATATCCCGCAAGTCCTAGAAAGCTATGGATCTCGGTCACGGAAGTTGGTCTCGGCCAATCCCGGATCACCTTGATCTTCTCCGGGTCAGCGGTAACTCCATGCTCAAACACTCGATGTCCTAGGAATCTGATCTCCCGTTGCCAGAAGGAACATTTTCTCTCCTTAGCAAATAGTTTCTTCTCCCGCAATTGACTCAACACGGACCGCAAATGCTCTCGGTGCTCAGCCTCGGACTTAGAGTAAGTCAATATATCATCGATGAAGATAATGACAAACTGATCTAGATAGTCCCGAAACACCTCGTTCATCAATCTCATGAAGGCCGCTAGTGCGGTTGTTAACTCGAACAGCATCACCACAAACTCATAATGCCCGTAACACGTACGGAATGCCGTCTTCTTAATATCTTCCTCGGCTATTGGAATCTGATGATACCCCGAAGCTAAATCAATCTTAGAGAACCAGGATGCACCACGCAACTGATCAAGCAACTCATCGATGCGAGGCAACGGATATATGTCCTTGATCGTTACGGTATTAGTGTCGCGGTAATCAATGCAAAGACGCATAGATCCGTCCTTCTTCCTCACGAACAATACCAGAGCTCCCGAAGGAGAGGAACTTGGTCGAATGAAGCCCTTCTCTAACAAGTCCTCGAGTTTCTTCTTCAACTCCGCTAACTCGGCTGGGTCCATACGGTATGGTGCCTTGGCTAAAGGCACTGGACCTGGCTCGAGTTCAATCGTAAACAGGTGCTCCCGTGGTGGCGGTAACAATGTCAGTGGTTCGAACACATCAGGAAAATCCGACACCACCAAAATCTCTGAAATCTTGATCGATGGCTTCTTGTCTCAAGACTCATCCGTCATCGTCACCATGAAAACCTCGCCATCCGCCAACATATCATCAATCCACAACGCGGAAATAATGGATACGCCCATACTCGAGAAGATTCCCGGGTAAATGATCCTGGGTTGACACTGGATTGTCACTTTCCCCTTAGCACAATCCAATATCACCTTATGCCTTGATAACCAATCCATCCCGAGAATTACGTCGTAGCCGTTCAACGGCATCAGATGAAGGTCTCATCGAAACTCACGGTCCCAAACCGTCACTAGAACATCGTACACTCGACCGCTCACTGACAAACGCTCACTTCCCAGGGTGGATACTGTCATCACGCTCTATCGTACACGAATCAATTTCCGAGTTTGGAATAAACCTCGGGGGAAATGAAGCTATGCGTGGCTCTGGAATCAAAAAGAACGTGTGTCGATACGCCTCCAACGTCTAATGATCCTTTGAAAAAAATTAAACAACGCAATTTATACACACGAAAAAGGCTTTTATTTATATAACAAGTTTTACAATGGTTTTTACATTACATACCCACTACCGATAGTTTGTTAGAGGAACACGGCTCATCAGCGGTAAGTGCAAAAACACGACCTTCACCCATCTTCTTCTTTGCGGACGGCTCCGCCTTCGACATCTCCGAGCGAGGTCGGTTAACCGATGGTTCCGTAACCGCTCCTCGGTTGGGACACGCATTGGCGTAGTGGCTCTTCTCGCCACATGCGAAGCAGGTAACAAACTCTGGTGCCGGACGCTCACGCTTCCTCGACTATGTGCATCATGCCGCCACCGAACAGTTTGCGGGGCAATGCTTTGAGATTTGCCTCGACTGACCGCAACTAAAGCAATTACCGGTCAACCCCCGGTCTTGGTCTATGGTGATGCAAACGTACTCCCCTTACCGCTTGCCTGTGGCCGAGAGAAGTCACTTCTAGGCTTGCCAGATTGGCTCGCCCCCACATTCCCGGTTTTGAAATCGGAAGTCTTCGACAGCCCGAGCTTGTTCTCGATCAACACAGCCCGCTCAACCAGACAGTTGAGGCTCGGGAAGTCCACTGCAACGAGGCGGCTACTGATCTCGGGCTTTAGTCCGTTAAGGAAACAAAGAACCATCGTAGTTTCGTCTCCCTGGCCATGGTACACTTACCGCCTCAGCTTAGTGAACTCGATCTCGTACTGTCGTACGGACCAACTGCCCTGATAGAGGTTAAGGAACTTCCTCTCAAGACGATCTCGAGCTTCCGAGGGGAAGTACTTGGCCATAAACTCGGACTTGAAAAAGTCCCAAGTGACCTCCGTACCACTTAACTGGTGCTCGGTGTTACGCCAACATGCCTTAGCCTCCTGCTCCAGATAATAGAGCACGATGGTCTTCTTGTACTCCTCGGGACAAAGCGTCGCATCAAAGTTTGTCTCCAACTCCTCCAGCCACTCATCCGCTTTAACCGGATCTGGCTCGCCCCTGAACTTCACAGTACACAGGTTCTTCATAGCCATCACAAGCTTGAGGAAGTCATAGATCGTGTATGTCCCAACACGTTTCAGCCCGCGAGCACGGTCATCTACCGCACGGAAAAGTGCGTCGACTAAACGATGTAGAGCGGGATCGGCTGGCTCTCTGGTGTTGGCCCGCTGATCCACGTTGTTCACGCTCTGCTCCTCGTGCACAACGTGCCAAGCGCCCTATCGGGATTGAACCTGCGGCTCACTTCCCGAACGGTTATCTCCGACAGGCATCTCGGGCCCTAACTCGGGTGGGTGCTGCAAATCAACACTCCGCACTCCTGTTCTACGGGCCACATGACGACCCCAAGACAATTCACGAGGTAAGGACATCGTCTATTGCATTCACAAGCACACTAGATAAGGTACACTACCCGGATACTACAAATACAAATACCACTACCCAACCAACTTCCCATGCAGGACGACCCACCTATATTGTTTCAAATCCGCTAAAACCCGATTATCTCATAAATACTCATAAACCAATTCAAATCCAATTCTGCAAATCACTTTAAATTTGAATACTTCACAAAAATCTGAAAATCTATTATTTCACAATTACTTTCGAATGTTTTCAAAATCCCGAATCAAACACCGTTTGAAAACCCGACTAAAAACCAACTTATATTCCAATCGAACACGTCTCGAAAATCTGGAGAGCTCTAGGCTCTGATACCACTTCTGTAATGCCCCGGTTCAAAAATTGAACCGACACATCGCGCCTTATTCCCGGGAACTGTCTAAACCGGTAATACAGTCCAGTCAACGCCTGAGTCAGGACCCTCCAACCCGAAGGTCAGAGTTATGGAGATTTCGCAGGATCGGTTTGATTGAATAAATACAGGTTTATCAAATTAATGGTATAAATACAAAATTATAAATAACATAAAACAATTAAACCGAACAAAACGTTTAAATCATATCAGACCAAAATATAATACAAATACGCGGAAGTTATTACATAAAATAATATTACAAACCAATTGTAATATAAAACTTAATTACACATACGTATAGCCGGCCTCTAGTCGTCCCGCGCCCGAACACAGAAGGAAACCCTAACGTAGGGTTACCTAAAAAGGGGAAAGGAAAAAAAAAGGGAATGAGTAACTCTAAAAGTTACTCAGTGGGTGCCAGCCCACACTAACATGCACACCATACCGGAAATCCCAACCCGAACCCCACGGAACAATCACATGTCCCGGTTTAGTCAACAACATATGAATGCAATTTACAATGTCAAACATCCCAAATACGTTGGCACGTAAGGGTTTGATATATTGGCTATTAAGATAGCCAATACCAACGATTCAATAACATCAATCATAAACCGAATAATAAAACCAAATTACAACTTAAAACCGAATGGGCCCGTATATCGATTTCTCCCTCCAAACACCGGGATTGCCAATGGAAATCATAAAGAAATCCATCAAAATCCCTATTCGGTTTTCCCTAACCCGGAAAACACCAACCTAGGTATCACGCTTAATCCGCGTGATAACTGACACCCCGTCGGGTGTTGCCCGGCCAAGGTGATCAGCCAAGTACTCTNCGGGCCATACGTCCATACACACCCTGCAGGGAGGACCCACATATAGGAGAAACCGTTATACCAAATCCGAATAAAAAAAACTTTTATTCAGAAAACCTAACCTCACAAGCACGCAGCCAAAACCGGTAAAACACAACGGCCCTCACGGCCATAAATCCGAATCTCAAATCCAATTTCAATCACATACAATAACTTAGGTATCACAATAACATTACCGACCCTAAGTCCGATCCAATTTATTAATCTAATTTAACATTCATCTAATACCAATTTCCAACATCAAACAAAGCAATCATCCATCGGTCCGCGGCCATTTCTAATCTTTCCTACGCTATTCCTCATTTTAGTGTTTTCGGATTTCTATAATTAGCAAACAACCATCGGCATTGGGCCATTTCCATATTATAAGTCCAATCCGTTACTTAATTAATTTTACACCGTTCTAGATTCACACATTACGATTATTATCTTCGAGGCCATTTCCTGGTTCTATCCCGATCCGTTTAATTAATCCGGTTTCATGCATTTGAAAACTACGTTCGAAAGTAAAAATTAATCAAGTTTCGGGACCCACCTCGACTCCCACTAAAAGGATTACCCGAGCTACCCGCAACCCCGAACACCCGCAACGACCGATAAATCCAAGTGACCACCGAGACCACCGGAACCACCGAGACCTCCTCTACCCCCTGTGAGATGCCGCCGCAAACCGTCTACTCACCGCCGCTTGCTCTTAACTCTACTGCTCGCGGATCCGGATCTGGGAAAAACAGTGGCAGTAATGCAACTATAACTTAATGAATACTAAACGGAAATCAGTTCTGCTTTCGACTATGGCTTAAAAAAGAGTTAGGAAAACGCTCACCAAGTTTCGCTTCAATCCGAGATGTCTAGGGTTTCCAAAATCCACTTCTTCTCCAACTGGTCTCGGATTCACATTGCAGAAAACGGTCCCAATGAACTGATCATAACTCTAATATTACAACTCCAAATGATGAACGGTTTTCGGCTGTGGCTTAAGAAAAGATTTATAAAAACTCTCAGAAAGTTTCGCTTCAATCCGAGATGTCTAGGGTTTTCAAAATAAACTTCTTCTCCAACTGGTCTCCGATTCGCACTGCAGAAAACAGTCCAAATGAACTGATCATAACTCAAACGTTACAACTCCAAATGATGAACGGTTTTCGGCTATGGTAGAGGAAAGGCTCGGGAACATTCTTACCAATTTTGAGGTCGATTCAAGGTGTTTTGATAAACCGATTATCTCCTCTCTCAACACTCTTCTTCTTTTCCTCTCCTTCTTCTTTCTCTTCTTCTTTTCCTCTCCTTCTTCTTTCTCTTCTTCTATTTTCTCTCCTCCCCTCTCTCTCTCTTTTCTCTTCTTTTGTTGGCAAAAATGAAGAAGGAAGAAAGAAGAAATTTGTTTTCTTGCTTGTTGACTTTAGATTTAGATTAAACTAATCCTAGACATAATCATTGCTTGCACCATTAGATGCCAACACAACAAGCTCAAATCTCTAACCCTCCTCTTTTAGACACCTCACATGTCTAACCTTCCATTAGTGCATGATCATGCAAGACTAACCAAGACAAGTTTCTTCCTTAGAAAAATAAAACCCAACTTACATTGTTAACTTTGAGCCCAATTCAATCTCAACTTAACTTGATAAGTATGAGCCCAATTTAAAACTCAAACATGATTAAATCCACCATAGGTCTTTCTTCCTTTAACCTCAACAAAATCAAGTCCATTATCCTCACTTAATCAAAAATAAATCTCAACTCAAGATCAAATCCATTAGCCTAATTTTTTTTTGTTAATTAAATAACCAATTTCCATTGAGATTCCTATTAAACCGGAAATTTGATTTCGATTCTAATTTAGGGTTTCAGGATCGTTTCGGTTTCCCCGTCCGCTATATTAATTAAACGAAATAATAAAATTTTATCAATAGCGTATAATTATAATATTCGAGATTTATAACCGGGAATAATTACATAAAACCGAAAATATTGACGTAGAAAATACGGGTCTTTACACTAATCACTATGCTCCAGATAAAACTGATGCGAAGCTTGCTAGTATATCCATCTTGGAGCCTTCCCTCGAGGCCACACTTAATATCGCATTGTCTTCAGCACGCCCACCACCTATTACACTCCCAGTTGCAGACATAGCCACTACGGTTAGCACACAACCAACTCAAAATCATCCTGAAGATGCACATGAAATAGCAAAGTAGTCCACAGTCGTTAGGACTGGCCGTGCCTCCTCACTCTCTCCCACCAAACTAGCTTCGACTACCATTATGGCTCGTGTAGCCTTCTCACCACCATGACGTTTCTCTATTTTGGCACAGGACACACCGGAGGATGATAAAGAAGATGGCCAAATCACAGATTCCGAGACTCGTCTCCATAAAGACGCAGTTCCTATTTCCCGGTACAACACACGGACAAAACAGAAACGACACGAGCAACAAAATCTCAACCGGAAGCCTACCAAACAGCCAGCCTCTAAAAAACAACACAACAATGTCTCCTCAAAGAGGCAGTAATGAATAATGTTTGGACGCTAGAATCCACAATATGATTTTGTTAACTTGATCTCAATGAGAAATTCGATTGTTCTTGTTTAATAAGGAAAAAGACGCAACACAAATTAATGTACAAATAGATTATATTGATTTAAATCAAATGAGTACACTTGCAACTTCGATTATATTTTCTCTAAGGTAAAAAGATAGTTCGAAAATTTGCCAAAAGATCCTCTTGATTCCTTCTTCCTATGCTTTTATAATCTTCCCCGCCTAGGTCATGTTGTTCCAATCATCTCAGCTAATTGGCCCTATGATCTTGGAGAATCCCACCTAATTCGGAGCTGCCTTGACTCGGCATGCGCTTGCATTCCTCCTGATCCGTACGTGCCCTGAATGCTCGACCGCTTAGCTATCATACTCAAGTGGGAGCTTATCTGGTAAATCTTCCTGCGCCTAACACGTGTTGAGTCAACCTTGAGGATTGATACTGGCTGAGGAAAAATCCTGTTGAGGGGGTTTTGACGCCAACAGATTATCCCCCAGGTCTCCCTATGAGCATAGCAAATTAGGTGACCTTCGAAAATCGATTGGTGAGTTTCCAGTATGATTTCAAACTCCGAGATGGTATTTGATTGCTATTGCCACTTTATACGCATACATCGCTTTTTCGTTATTATTTATGTATACACATCTATGTGTTATATTTCTTTTATCTATATATTATTAATGTTTCTGGTTGTGAGGTCGGATAATTTTCAATAATAAAAAAATCAAGTACTTGGTAAGCTCGTTTGTTGCGACTTTTATTAGGGGAAATCTCAACAGTTCAGCTATTGTTCCTTTGTGCATGCGGTGGATTCTTTGAATTTTAAAATTCAAATTCATCATCATTACGCCTACAAAAAGGTGGTATTTTTTCTTGGAGGCAGTTATTGCTTTTCCTCTCTCCTCAATTGTTTGGATCCATCTCCTCACTTCGTTTTCAACCGCCAATTCTCCCTCTTTGCTTATGCAGCAGAAGGTAAAGTCTCTCCACATTTATCTCTCTTGTTTTTTCTAGGGTTTGCAATTTTTCTTCCCTAATTCTTCTTCATCTTCTTTGGATTTCACTTTTCCCCTGTTTTTCCTTCTTTTAATCTCTCTTCCGCCTCGGCCTACCTGCTATGTCCAAGCAACTCGCGCTTCTTTCTTGGATCAGGAGTTCTTCATCACACCCTACGACTAGTATCAGTGTCAAAACTCTTATGGCTTTCGGTATGAGTTCTAGGGCGGTTGCGGCTCCACGGATCATGGATTTCTCCGATTCTCGATCAACTGTTACATCTGTAAGGATGATTTGGGACCAGTTCGACTTCCCTTCTGATATCAGATTCTTAATCCCTGAAACTGGCCATTTTCTTAACAATCCCCCAGACGGATTCGTCACAGTTTATTAGATCTTCTTCAAAACTTGTGCGTTGCGCTTTCCTGTTCCGGAACTGTTGGTCTAGTATGTGCATCCTCGAGGGATGGCGCTGAGCTAGCTGATTCCCAAAGGAGTTCGGCATGCAATATTTTTGATGATCCAAGAAAGGTAGAATGGGTTTGAACTGGCCTGTGATGGAAGTGTCTACATATGTCAAAAGGGACCAAAGGGTGGTCTCTAGTGCCTTGCAAACAAGCCTAATCGGGGGCTCACAACCGGACAAACCCAAAAGATGAAACTGACTGGGATCGGTTCTACTTCTTTTTAGAAGTCAATCATTTTTCTTTTGGGACTAAAGGCCCCAATGATCTGCAATCTTGGTGGACTCGGGAAATTGGTGTGGACTAGCTTTAAGTTTAAGATTTTTCCTCTGGTTTTTTTTATTAAAACTTCTTTGATTATCATCACCTCGTTGCTTCTGATTTGGTTTCTCTGTGGTTGTTGATTATCTGGCGTAATTGGTTAAATGACACTCTCTTTTCCTTTTTGGTTTTTGTTATCTTACCAGTTCCGCACTTGGTTCAAATCGAGAATCCCTCTCCTGAGTATTTGAGGAATTGGCATCTACTTGGAAATAACCGACTGAACAACTGGAGCACATTTGGCGGGGAAAGAGTCTCTCACAATTGGCTCCCACTAGAACCGCTTTCTGAATTGTCTTCAAGTAAGTATTCGAGTTTGGATTCTCTTTCAGTTCATCATGGTTATGTGATATTTGATACGTGATTTCCTGCAGATACTCCATCTCTGTGTCAATCTATCACAATGAAGAATCATATTCCTTACCGTGAAGCTCGCAAGTTGAAAAGTTCTCAGGGCGCTCCTAGTTCGGCGGACCCTAGTGCTACTCAGGGGGTCTAGGAATCTAAAGATCGGGCCCCAATGGATGTGGGCCCCATTGAGGTCTCTAACTCATCACATGGTGATGCTCGCAAGGAGAAGGTTGCATATTCCCATATGAAGGTGTCTCGTCATCCCCTAGTTCGTCGTAGCTTTTGTCATCTTCAATCTCCAACAAAGAAAAGAGCTCGTACGCAAGAGACATCTCCAGTTGGTGCCCATGATTATGGCAAGTTTTCTTTCAGCTTCACTTGGCCAAAGCAGTCCCCAATCGCTAAGGATGACGATCTTTTTGCCGAGCTGGTATCCAAGCTCCGATTAGGTGGCCCTAAGGTATATGACCAAAAGTCTCTCCCATGACAGAGGGAGTATGATGAGTGGGCTCGCTCTTATGCTGAGGTACGAATGCTTCTTATTATTTATTTCATGCTCTCGCTCAGCCTTTTGTTTTGACCGAGTTATATGCTTGCCTTTCTCAGCCTGCGGCTCTACAGAACCGGCTGGTGGGGGTCTTGGATGACGAGCTGAGGAAAGCAAAAAGAAACTTTGGGGTTGAGCTAGTTGCAGATGTGGCGGCTAGGGCTGACAAAGCTATTTCTGAGTTGAAGGTTGTGGTGAGAAGGGTAGAGACGCTGACCGATGAGAACAACAAGCTGAGGGCTGAGGTCACTGAGTTGGAGGACCTGAGGAAAAGGGACATCGAGAGGCTGAACGAGGAAACGGCTCATTATGAGAAAGCTAAGAAACAAATAAAGGATGAGGTGGCTGGTATGGCCAATGAGCTGGCAACTGTTCTTACGGAGATGGATGATTAACTGGCGCAGAAGTTTAAAGATAGAGAAGATGAACTGAACTCGCAGTTTGCAAATAGGGTGGAGCGGGTTAAGGGGAAGGTTGCGAATGAAAGGGTGTACCAGAAGAAATTGATACAGTTGGAGAAAATTAAGGGTAATCTCGAGTTAATCAAACTCTTGACCCAAGGGGAAACCATGTTGGAGGTGGAGCAGAAAGACCTGGTGGGAGACCTGGTAGGGTTTAACGATGAACTGGCCATGCTGGACTTCAAGGAGTTGAACCTGGAGAAGGATTGGGTGGCGTTACCCACCAGATCTTATCTAAGTGAATCATCTGAGCCCAATCCATTTGAATGTATCAATCCCTACGATATGAACCTTCCGTTTCTTAACCCAGCTGAGGAAGCCGTTGTTGAAGCAGAGAAGAATGAGATTCTGGCTGAAGGAGCAGTTGGTGGGGAGGATGCTGAGAAGGCCGATGTTAACGCAGATGGGGCGCTCAACAAGGTAGTGGAGGTCGCATTTTGTATTGAGGAGGTTGATGCTCTTACGAGGAAGGGAGCCCCCGAAGGGAATGATGATGATGCGGCTGGACAGGGCTCAAGCGCCTAGGGCGTCCTCTACTTTTTCTTTTTAGTTTTCTTTGAACTTTATATGAATCTGAACATGGTGCCCGGGGGCTTTTACCCAAACTGTATTCCCTTTTTCACTTGGTTTCCTAGGGAGGCTGTACCTGAAACTATAAATCGGCTTCACTTATGCAAGTATTTGGGTTTGTGTTTTTTGCTTGTTGCTTTCATATTTTTATTTCGGGCTGAGCCCCCATCTAGGTGTTATCGTATTTGCTTAGGAGGTATCATAGGTGCTTACTTAGCAAGGACAGTCATGCATTTGTTATCAAACATATTGTTTTACATCAACATATTCATTCGAGGGATCGAATGTTTAATGGTAAATTTTTCTATTGTTAAAATGGTTGTCATGTATTTCAATGCATTGTTGCGAGACTGGGCTCGGCTTTAGTGTTCATACCGTGCTGAGGATTGCTCAGGCTAATACCCATTGGGGGTGTGCGATGTAATGCACGACTGGCCAGGTCACACAATGTTGTGCAAGTGGAAAATTATTTGTCTTTTTGAGTGTTTTTTAAAAGAGGTAGTGTATCAAGGGTTCAGATAGTATTACCTGAAAAATAAAAATTGGAGGTTTAAGTGGCTTCCTGCGGGTACAGAGTGATGTTCTCCCCTTTATTTCTTTGGAGTATTAGTAAATAAGATCAACAAAAATGATAAAACCAGACGGGGTGATTCTTACTGTGGTATTTCCAAGCTCGGCAGCTGGTGGTTGTCATTGTAGTAGCCCCCAGTTGGGTTGGGCTTGTCGTGTAAAGGACGAATACATCTCCCCCATTTTTTGAGAAAAATTTATATGAGAAGGATGGGCGGGCTGGATCGGAGTGCGAAGGACGAATACATCTCCCCATTTTTCCAGAAAAATTTATATGAGAAGGATGGACGGGCTGGGTCAGAGTGCGAAGGATGAATATATCTCCCCATTTTTTGAGAAAAAAATTATACGAGAAGGATGGGCGGGCTAGGTCGGAGTGTGAAGGAAGAATACATCTCCCCCATTTTTTGAGAAAAATTTATAAGGGAAAAGAGGGCATGCTGGATTGGAGTATAGATATAAGATATCGATAAACTAAATAATAAGATTAGCTGAACTCTTTAAACAGGTTTTCCTACGTACCCCAAGCAGGGGATCAAGCCTTGGTCGTAGTTCATTGGGTTCGGTCTACAACTTGCGTAAATAAATTATGAAAATACAAAGTGCAAAACTCCTAACAAAAGAATTTCTTCCAGTGTTAGGCGTTCCAAGGGTGTTTATCTTCATTTCCGTCAACGTCCTCCAGCTCGTAGACTCCTGGTTTAATTGTTTTAATGATTTTGTACAGTCCTTCCCACCTGATTCCCAACTTTCCTGCATTCTTCTCTGCCCGCACGGGGAAGAATTCCCGTAGTACCAACTCTCCCTCGTCGAAATGTCTCTGTTTGATTTTCTTGTTGTAGAAATGGGTTGCAGCATTATGGTAATTTTGTAGCCTTATCGTTGCATGGTCTCTCCTCTAATCGACCGTGTCGGCAATGT
The DNA here is from genome assembly GCA_900406425.1 of Iberis pinnata. Taxonomy (NCBI): domain Eukaryota; kingdom Viridiplantae; phylum Streptophyta; class Magnoliopsida; order Brassicales; family Brassicaceae; genus Iberis; species Iberis pinnata. The sequence goes on from OVBE01001569.1 coordinate 34,006, forward strand.
CTATGAGCATCTGGTCATTTTGATTCGCGTTTTGGGGTGCCAGCTCGTGTCTGAGGCTTGGGACTTCGGTCTCGACTGGTATTACTGCCTCGGTATCGTATATTAAAGCATTTAGTGACTCGTTTGTACCCCCTCCTGGGCGTTGTCCGATAGGACCACAGTACTCCTTCCAACTCCTCGGGCCATCTCCCCTTTTTCGTCTAGTCTTTTCTTTAGGTCGTCCAAAATCATATTGTTAGCGGCCTCAGCTTGGCCATTAGCCTGTGGGTAATACAAAGTTGAGAAAGTTAAGTTTATTTTCATTCGTTCATAGAAATCCTTGAATCTATCTGAGGTGAATTGAAGTCTGTTGTCCGTGTGGATTTCGTAGGGGATACCATGCCGGCATATTATGTTCTTCCAAATGAAAGATTCCACGTTCTTGGATTTAACCTTAGCAAACGACTCGGCCTCAATCCATTTAGAAAAATAATCTATTAAGACGAGGAGGAAACGCTTTTGTTTTGACCTGTGCATAGGACCAATTATGTCCATGGACAAGCTCATGAACGGGTATGGCGCTATGATGGATTGCATCTCCTCAGTTGGCATGTATATCAATGGTGCATGGTTTTGGCATTTCTCGCATTTTAGGGCATACTGTTCGCAGTCTGTCATCATGGACGGCCAGTAGTAGCCATATATTTTATTTTGAACGCCAGCGCTCTGCAACCTGAATGATTTATGCATGCTCCGTCTTGGACTTCCCTTATGATCTTCTTTGTCTCGTGCCCGAATATGCACTTCAGTAGTGGGCCATGTACGCTCCATTTGTAAAGGTTCCCGTCTAATTGAGTGTATCAAGCGCTTTTGGCTTTGAGTTTTCTGGCGTCCCATTTTTTTGGTGCTAGGATCCCGTTTGTTATGTACGCAAGTATCTCAACCCTCCAATCAATCTCCACCTCGATCTTGTCTGTTTCCATTGGAACTTTGTCTTCTTTGATGTCCTCGAGGTCTGGATTAGCGTTGTATTCTTCAATTGTCTCTTGTATTATGCAGGTGGCTTTGGTGATGGAGATGCTGGGTTTATCGATAGTTTCAACCGGTATGACTCTGGTCGTTTGAGGGTCCGTAGTTGATGCCAGCGCGACTAGGGCGTCAGCAAGTATGTTTTCTCCTTTGGGGATCTTAATAAGGTCGAAATCCACGAATTCAAGGTAAAGGGTCTTTACTATGTCAAGGTACGCTTCCATTCAGTCATCCCTTGTTTCGTATTCCCCGCTAAAATGTTTCACAACCAACTGGGGGTTGCAGTAGGTGTTGACTCGTTTGGCCCCGATCGCCGTAGCCAATCGAAGTCTGGAAATTATTGCCTCGTACTCGGCCTCATTGTTTGATGTGGTGGAGTTTAGTCGGAATGACTGCTCGATCATTTCCCCGGTTGGGGAGATCAGTCGTACTCCCACTTCGGAACCCTGTTTCGAGCTTGCTCCGTCTACGTACAAGGACCACTTTGCTTCGTCAGGTTTTATTGCTGTATCCATCTCAGGTGGCAGTTCTATCAAGAAATCTGCTACGACTTGGGACTTTGCACAGGTCCTGCTTTTGAATTCTATGTCGTGCTCGCTGAGCTCGATAGCCCATTTTGAAAGTCTTCTCGACTGGTTGGTGTAACACCTCGTTTCCAGTCAAACCCCTTTTGACCAAAACCGAGGTTGTTACGTCTATCCCGAAAT
>OVBE01001570.1:0-35707 GCA_900406425.1 Iberis pinnata
ATAGAATAAAGTAGCAAAGGAAATCTTCTTTTTAGTAGAAATTTTGCTAAGTAAAAAAGAAATTAAACGGGAAATGTCAAAAAATAAGTAAGTTTTCGCGGGATCAGGTACTGCTTCATTTAATCTCAAAATAGCACTTATTATCCGCTATTAAAAATGTTGGCAACCCTTGCAACGTCTACGATAGCACTCCAGTAATTCGCGCTATCGTGGAGTGCTATCAATACTACTTTTTCTTGTAGTGAACCACTTTGGCACAATTATCTTGTAGGTTATTTCATCGGAACAACTTTGCATATTGGCAAGATCCACGCAACCGTTAACCGTCTCTGGAATCGTGATGGAAAAGGAACTAAAATTGATGTCTAATTATTGCAAGATGATATTGTGTTGTTTCAGATTGACTCTTCTGAGACTCGTAGTAATGTGTGTCGTAAGAAATACTGTACATCTCTAATATCTTTCTCGTGGTACAAGAATGGTGTCCATCAAAGGCTTTAGTGAAACCCGACCTTGCATCAATGCCTTTATGGGTTGATTTCCGAAAAGTACCTGACTACTTGTTTTCTCATGCAGGTATTCGCTTCCTTGGTGATATTGTTGGCAATGCACAACGACTTCACCCCAACACGGAAAAATACATACGCTTAGACGTCGCAAGGGTTCTAGTCATTGTAAATCTTGATCGTGACCAAATTGACCAAATCCAGCTTAACAATGAAGATACGTCTGTGCTTGTATCCTTCCATTGGCTTCCTCCAAAATGTTCACACTGCAATGCTTGGGGCCACAAGTTACAAGACTGCAAAAAGAAACCAGCCATTGTGAAGCACGTCTCGGATATCACAAGTGATATAGGCGTGGCTGCTGATCACCTTGGTCTCAGGCTCTTCTGTTCCTCCTCCTTGCTTGATCATAGCTCCACCATATACTCCCATAGTTGAGCCTATACATATCAGCCTTACTACTCCTACTAATTTTCGATAGGTTGTAGCTGATTCCATTGACGAGCTCCGTGACACCGTACCACACCGAGACAACTTCACACAAGTCACGTTTTTTCTCACTGATCCAAATCTTGAAAAGATCATTTCGCATACCACAATTGGGTCTACTTCTTCTGCAACTCTGCATTTATCTGCATCAACATCGACCAGCAACTTAACATTATCCAACGTTGTCGTACAACAACTCAAAAGAGTGGTCTATAGTTTCTCGCCACCATGGAAATAGCCATTCGCCGGGGGAAACCACTGCATCAACACCCAACACCTCTGTCACTTTCTCCCCATCTCGATTCTTCGTTCTTTCTTATGATACGAATGGCAATGATGAAACAGAGGAGGGGCAGATCATAGACAATAATCTTCCTTCCTTAAAGACTGCATCTTCCATGACACATTTTTTGCAAAGCACCCACGATCTTACTCGGTTTTTGAGGCCAATGGAGTCTATGATCATGCATGTTATGTCATTCACTTCTCCACACATACCTCCTATGTTCCGACACCATTCAAATTTATAATTATGTCATTGATCACCCTTTTTTATGTAGGTTGTTGGTTCAAACGGGTGTTCTTCTCCTCCTCTTCTAAGTGTCTCGCTTAGCCTTGCAGTTCTTTCATCAGAAACTCAAGGCGCTCAAACCCATCTTTCGTACTCTTAATTCCATGGTTTATAGTGATTTGTCTAACCAAACTCGTGCCGCTTATACTCATCTTTGTGATTGTCAGGAACATGTCATATTAAACCCTTCACCTGCTACCATAGGAGCCGAGACACAAGTAGCCTACAATTGGCATTTCCTAGCCCGAGCTGAGGAGATCTTCTTCCAGCAGCGATCCCGCATTTATTGGCTCCAAAATGGCGATCACAACACCAATTATTTTCATTGTGTGGCTAATGCTCGAGTGACCTGTAATAATATCAAACGCTTGGTCTTAGATTCAAGCAAAACAGTCACGGATCTTCCATCCATTAAGGAGGCTGCTGCCAGCCATTTCAAGACATTCCTTCAACACGAGCCTACTTAAATGCCCATCCCCGCACTCGTTAACCTCCTTAATTACCGCTGCCTGTCGGATACTGCCATTGCTTTATGTCAGCCTGTTTTGGGTTCAGAATTAAGGGACACCTCTTCGAAATGCCATCGAACAAAGCTCCTGGTCCTGATGGGTTCACTTCTGAATTTTTTAAAGCTACGTGGCCAATCCTTGGCACCGATTTATTTGTTCTGATATAATATTTTTTCCTCTACGGTTTTCTACCTTGTGGCATCAATGCAACTCTGCTTGCTCTCATAGCTAAGGGTGAAAACTAGGAGACCATCAGAGATTATCGACCTATCTCGTGTTATAACATCATCTACAAGATCATTTCTAAGTTCCTCACGGATCGCCTGAAACTTTTGCTGTCGGCGTTCATTGAGCCTGACCAAAGCGCATGTATCAAGGGTCGCTTATTGCTAGAGAACGTCCTACTAGCCACTGAGATCGTCAAAGATTATCATAAACCTTCTATCTCCTCTTGTTGTACTCTCAAGTTGGATATCTCGAAGGCTTTTGATCTCGTTAATTGGGATTTTCTTATTTTTGTATTACAGGCTCTAGACTTTCTATCGCGGTTTATCCAGTGGATCCACCTCTATATATCTACGGCTACGTTAACGGTATCAATCAACAGGGAACCAGCTGGTTATTTCCTAAGTAGGCGCGGGCTTGGTCAAGGTTGTGCTCTCTCCCCATACATTTTTGTTATCGTTAACAATGTGTTGTCCAAGCTTTTGAATGCAAGTGCACTATCCAGAAATTTTGGCTATCATCCTCTATGTCGCGACATTGGTCTCACACATCTCTACTTTGCCGATGACATCTTGGTTTTTACTGATGGGGAATCCAACTCCCTCCATGGCATCCTTCGGATCTTAGATACCTTTGGCTCTGCCTCTGGTCTTCATGTCAATGTTCGTAAATCTTCAACCTTCTTCGAGGGCCAAACTAGTGCTGCCTTTCCCTGCACGGACTGATCCCTTGCGATCCGCCAAGAGGCACTCCCGATTCGATACCTTGGGCTCCCCTTAACATCAAAGCATCTTACTAGAACTAACTGTTACACATTGATTGATCGCATCCGATCTAGAATGACAGCTTGGGCTACCAAATTTCTTTCATATGCTAGCAGGTTACAATTGATTAAATCGGTTGTTGTAAGTACAATTAACTTCTGGCAGTCCACTTTTTGTTTACCCACGTTTTGCCTATGAGAGATTGATAGTCTCTACAACAACTTCTTATGGTCGGGTTCTCCATCATCCCATCACATGGCTAAGGTTTCTTGGAAAGACGTTTTCACACCAAAGAATACAGGGGTCTCAATATTCATAAATTTGAGGATACTTCTTTGGTTATTTCTATTTCTCTAATCAGGCATTTAGTTTCGAATACAGGGTCGTTATGGGTGGCTTGGACAAAGCATTATCTTCTTCGTGGCTCCACTTTTTGGGACCTCCCAAACACTTCTCATGCCTCTCGTGGTTCTTGGATATGGCATAAAATCCTGAAGATCCGTCATTTGGCAGCACCATTCTTGCGCTTTACCATAGATGATGGGCGTACTACCTCGTTCTGGTTCGACGACTGGACATCTCTCGGTTTCCTCATTACCCTCATTGGTGATGGGGGTATCCGGGAACTAGGCATCCTTCGATATGTTTTGGTTGATACACTCATATTTTAACCCAAATATATTCACTACAAGTGCACAGCAAACGCAGTAGTATACTAGGGATCGAATCCACATAGACGAAGAAAGTACGGCTCTCAGTTAAAAATCGAATCAAACTAGGAAAAGATTTAAAATGATGATTATGTTTTGGAAAATAGAAATAACAATAAAGTAAAAACGATTGTAAATCAATTAACTAAAACTCTAGGCAATAGGGAAATCCACATGTAATCAAGTTAAAGTTCAAGGTTAACATGCAAGATTTTCTTTGAAAATAGTTCCCAACTTGAAAGACAAAGATAGCTAATCCTCTCCCGAGGTATTATATCCCTATGTTTAAATCACTAAAGAAAAGGTCATACCGTATTTAGATGATTTAAACATGCAATTCAATTCAGATTCGATATGTTCATAAGCCCCTACGACAATACTCCCGCAAGCAAAGACACTTACTCATCTAGATTAGATCAGACTTTTAAACCAAATCCCTTTGAGTTTATAATTCTAAGATCAATGAACTAGTTAGCTACTCTAATTCATGCAATAAGAACGAATCTAAACTAAGAACCTAATAATTTCTATCCATTCTATCAAAACCCTAACATTCAACATGGGTTTCCTAAGATAAACCCCAAAACCTAACAATTAAACTACTCAGACCTGATAACAAAGGCATAAATCATAGAAAGAGTAAACATTTCAGCAATTAAGAACCAAATTGTATAAATCGAAATCAGAGTTTAGAAATCTCTTGAATACAGAAGAAATCCCTTCTCTCCGCAAAGTTCTCTAAAATAAAAGTGTTGTGTGTTCTAAAATAAATCCAAGAGGCTTTTATAGTTTCTTAAATAAATAAAAATTAAACCCAATAAGAAAAACTAATAATAAGTCTTGAGGACGAATGTGTCTTTTTGCTTGAAAACTTTCTTCTTAGTGTAAAGGGATCGATCTAAAATTCTGTAGGTTCTCCGGGATCTTGGATCGATCGATCCATGCTGGGATCAATCAATCTCCTCAGTGAAATGCTAGGATCAAACTTGCTTAGCCTGGATCGATCACTCTGCTTCAATTTGGCCATTTTTCACCTAAATTCTTCTAGAAATCATCCTTTTCGTTCCAGAGCGTCCCAAACACCTAGAATCCTGAAAACATGATAAAAGCACAAGAAAAGCACTGGAAAAACGCCAAGTAGTAGGTATAAATACCCACTATAAAGTGTTAAAACCGAGTGATATCAACTCCCCCAGACTTAGATCTTTGCTTCTCCTCAAGTAAAGCAAGACCAATTCTAGAGAAGAGGTTTGAAAACGACCACACATGAACTCTCAAAATCTCAGCAACCCCAACTTCAGACATCAAAAGCTAAAGGACACTAATTCTAGACAACCACTGCAAACAGATTGTTTACCACCACCTAACTAACAGCATACTCTCTACTCTAAATCCCAAATCAATCAAACCATAAAGTCATATCAACCATCTCCTTAGATTCATTTAAGTTCAAACAAGTGCGTTCTTACCTATTGGGTATTGATCAACTCTCTAGAGTATCCGTCATTCAGGATCCCCATACCAATTCGAGCATCCAGGCACTTCAGATCCCGTCCTTTCCTTCTCGTTTTCTCACTTCTTTATTCATCATCTTTTTATTTTCTCTTTTTTTACTACTTTTTTTTAGCAGACGGTTTTTTTGAGATTGACTACGGATTTCTAGATCACGCTTTCAATCCTTTTTCTGTACCGGTTAATTTTTTATTGATGGTAAGGAAAAGGGGATCGGAATCATACTGAAAGAACTGTTGATTTTATAGAGGGATGGAGACAAAAATACCTAGCTCAAAGTATTCCAACACCATAGATAAGAAAATTGAAGATAAATTTAAGTCATAACAAAGTAGAACCAGCATCAAATCATCAGCAATCCAAAAGACCAGAATTTTCAAAAGCATATCAATTAATAATTAGGGTTCCATTCCTAGATGCAACAATTAATCTAAGTCAGTACTCAAGTAGAGAATGATATCAAACTCACACCGGGTTAGTAGTCATCATGGATTTTGTTCATTGTTTCTTCGACTCGACTTGATTCATCTAGACTCATCTAAACATCAAAACGAAAAATTTTGAAAATTCATCAAAGTAGACAAAACATAAAAAATAATATTAGTAGTATCATGTACCCTCCCCCAGACTTATTTCACACCGTCCCGGTGTGAACATAAATCCAGAAAAAGGATACAACATAGGTTTGAAAGATAATAAAAATGAAATAAAAGTACATAAGTCCAAAGTGAAAAAGAAGACAAAGATACTGAAAATGTGAAGTCAAATCAGTATGAATGCTGTCTCGAACTGCCACCATCTCTCTCCCTCCTAAAAGAAGGTCCCCTCTCATCACTGCTGCAATCCTTAGGTGCTCTGAAATAGGTTGGACGTCGTATCTTGGCAAACGCGCTACACATCCTCTGATCTATGTTGTGAGTCCGATATGTATCATCTGCAGTTCATCCGATCGTCTCATAATCAGTAAAATCATAACGTCGAGGCGGTAAGTCGAACTCAGTGAAATCCTCAGGAAGGATAAGAGAACCATCCTATGGGCTAGGATCTTGCTGGCGTCTCCACCTCTGCGCGGGCCTCTGACGTCAAGACTGATCTCGAGGAAGCTATGGCGCGTCGGTGACAGGTGCAGGCGCACCATGTAAATGCTCATATCTCGAGAGATATCAGATGTTGGCTAGAGAAGTGATGTTGGTGATCTCATGCCTCGACATATAGACTCTAAAAAGTTGTCCTCTCTCGTGCTAGAACTTGTAGATCGTCGGTTACTCAAACCACTTGGTAGAGAAAAGGTAAGGCCAATCAACCCGGTTTGTTGCCTTTTCCTGTAAGCACGACTCAAGCGGGATCCCAACATGCAGCAAAACTGGTGTAGATAAACTACCCAATCACCTCAATCCGAGTCGGGTTCCTCAGTGCATCCATCTTCCAACTCGCTAAGATCTTCGCAAACACCCATCCCAAGTTAGCATTATGCTGAGTTTTGTCCTGGTTAGTCTCATAGCATACCATTGTGAAATTGCATAAGGCATAGTGCAGGAGCTCAAGCTCCATGGAACTGACAACAGCTGACTCCGACTTACCAGATAAAGTAGATGCTAAAATCTTCAGAGCTACGCGGATTGCGGGGTTGCGAATAGCAGTGAGATTTGTGGTCCTAGACTCGTACTTCCCGTCCACTATCACATCCCATAAATCGGTGTAGGAATAGAAGTTGGGCAATTCTGGAAGATGCCCTTTTGAACTGAATCCGAAAATGGGTTCGAACTTGGACATCGGTATCCTACAAAGACGACCAAGGCAAAAGAATTGTACCTCAGTCTCGGAAATGAGAGCATACCGTGGATTTGGACCAGGGTGATAGATGTGAAACGAGGCTAGGAACTGCCTCGCCAGGTCGGGATATAGAGGGTAAATCTGGAAAGGAAAAGTCTCGAGACCCATTCGAGTGATGATACCACTGACATCCTCATCCACTCCTAGTGCGACCAAAGTTGCATTATCACCAAAAAGAGTGGGCTTACTCTGCACAAGGGCTTTTTAGAACATGGAATCAAATTGATCCCACTTGTCTGTGAACTTCCTATCCTTCCAACCCTTGTGGCTTTTGAGCTGAGAAACTACCAAATCGAGTCGGGATTTGGTGAAGTGCGTCTTCAATTTTCATGGCCATGGATTTTATTGGTACTTCAGATCTATGATCGGTTCATCCTCCTCATCGTCCTTGTCGTTCGCACTGCTACTAGCGACCGATTTTCCTTTTCTTTCGCGGTGGCTCTCGCTTCTTTGTTTGAGGTGGAGCAGTTGAAGCTGAGCGAGTTGTTTGCGGTTGATTTTTGTTTGCCATTCTCAAGCGTGTTGTTCGTCTTGTGGTGATTGGTTGCTTGTCCTCTGGAGTGGAGAGCTTGTCTGGGTCCCAAGATTCCATCCTGAAAAGAACATAACTCAAGATCCGCGTTAGCAATTAAAGCATGTCAAGATAAACGCGTGAATGTTTATGCAATGATCAAGCAATATCAACATTATTTAACAAGAATCATTTGCAAACGAACCATTGGAAATACATTGATCGAGCAATACTAATGTAAGACATTAGCAAGAATCAAATAAACAACCATCTCAAATATCAAAATCCAAACTTTTGATACAAATAAATTGCAAATAAAAGTTATGGATTTTCAAATCAACACAAGCAACAATCCCGATTCATTCCTAGATCATTCTCCTATCTCATTTAAGCATATCAATCCATCAAGCAAACTCAATACCACAAAACCCCAAAATCCATATTAAAACTTCAAAATAAAAATCCATATTCCTTTATCTCAACATAACTAAACCAAAATCCAAATGCATTCATCAATTAACCACAATCTATAGTACATAAGCACATACATAGCCTATTTTATCATTCCAATCCAACAAAACTCAAAAACCTCTCATGAACCCTAAATTTCGAATTAAGATGAGAGAATTAGGGCTCCTTACCTTGCTTGAAGTTCAAGAACTAATGGAGGAACCTGAGATTCCTGGGAATAATTTGATAACAAATGGTCCAGACTACCTAGATTTCAATTTTCCTGGGAATAATTTCAATATAGAGTTGTAGAGTAATACCTGATCACCCGGTTGGAAGTCTCTTGGAATGATTTTTTTTCTTGTGCAGCTTTTTCCCTTTCCTTGTAGATCCTAGTGTTCTCATATGCTATGTGGCGAATGTCTTCAATCTCATGGAGTTGAATGAGATGCCTTTCTGATGCGGTCTTGATGTTGAAGTTTAGCAAATTTACAGTCCATGCAGCTTTGTGCTCCAGTTCTACAGGTAAGTGACAAGCTTTTCCATAGACAAGGTTAAAAGGAGTAGTACCTAGAGGAGTCTTGAATGATCTGTAAGCCCATAGAGCATCGTCTAACCTCAAAGACCAATCTTTCCTAGAGCTAGTTATCGTTTTCTGCAGGATAGCTTTGATCTCTCTATTAGAAACCTCTACATGCCCACTAGTCTAAGGGTGATATGGTGTTGCGACTTTATACTTCACCCCATGCTTCTTGAGTAAGCCGTCAAAGACTCTATTGATGAAATGAGTTCCTCCATTGCTGATGACTACTCTTAGAACACCAAACCTGGGGAAAATCACAGACTTGAATACTTTTAGCAAAATTTTTGCATCATTAGAGGGGATAGCAATCGCTTCAACCCATTTAGACACAATCAACAACAACTAGAATATAAAGGTTATTATGAGAAACAGGGAAAGGACCCATAAAGTCAATTCCCCACACATCAAAAACCTCTACTTCAAGAATGAAGTTCTGTGGCATCTCATTTCGCTTTGAAATATTCCCTTGTCTTTGGAAAGAATCACAGAGAGATATGAAGTTGTGAGCATCTCGGAACATAGTGGGCCACCAGAAACCTTCTTGGAGTACCTTGGAAACCGTTTTGAATGTAGAAAAGTGACTAGCATAATCTGATCCATAACAATGGTACAGAACATTTTGAATCTCCTCCTCAAGCAGACATCTTCGAAACATACCATCTTTGCAAAAATTTTAAAGATGTGATTCATCCCAGTAATAATGTCTGACATCCTTCAAGAACTTCTTCTTTCGGTAATCTGAAAAGTCTTGTGGTTCAACATCAGCAGCTAAATAGTTAACAAAATCACAAAACCAAGAGGTAATCAAATTTTTTCCTTGGGTTCAAGAGATAGAATAGTTCTCATCCTCTATGGTACTGATAGCACAAATGCGTTCTTCTGGAAAAGATTCATCAATGGGAACGTCCTCTTCAACTGTGAGTCGGGATGGGTGGTTTGCGATTCTGTTTTCAATTCCTCGCTTGTCTTTTATCTCTAAATCAAATTCCTGCAAAATTAAAATCCAACGCGTTAATCTTGGTTTAGCATCCTTTTTAGAAAGGAGATACCCCAATTCCGCATGATCGTTGTGGACTACTACTTTGGATCCCACTAAGTAAGATATGAACTTCTCTAAAGCGAAGATAATTGCCAAGAGCTCTTTCTTAGTTGTTGTATAATTGCGTTGAGCTAGATCTAGAGTCCTCGAGGCATAGTAAATGACATGGAGCTTCTTATCTTTCTGCTATCCAAGAACAGCTCCAACAGCGAAATCGCTTGCATTGCACATCACTTCAAAAGGTAGTTCCCAGTCTGGTGGTTGTACAATTGGATCACTTACCAAAACTCCTTCGATTGCTAGAAAGGCATATTGGTAATCATCGTCCCATTCGAACTTGATATCCTTGCACAACAGCTTTGTAAGAGGTCTAGCAATCTTTAAGAAGTCCTGAATGAACCTCCTGTAGAAACCTGCATGACCTAAGAAGCTGCGAATGTCCTTGACGCATTTGGGTGTCTGTAAGTTAGTCATTACCTAAATCTTGACTTTATCCAGTTTGATTCCTTTCTTGAAAATCTTGTGTCCTAACACGATTCCACTAGTCACCATGCAATGACACTTTTCCCAATTCAACACTAGAGGTTTCTCTTCACATCTCTGAAGGACCCTGCACAAGTTAGCAAGGTAAACATCGAAGGAAGATCCATAGATGGAAAAATCATCCTTGAATACTTCCATGATGTCTTCAATAAGGTTAGTAAAAATAGACATCGCATCGCTAAAAGATAGCCAAGGCATTACACAGTCCAAAAGGCATCCTGCGATAAGCATAGATTCTAAAAGGACATGTGAATGTCGTATTCTCCTGATCATCTAGGTGAATTGGAATCTGAAAGAAACCTGAATAACCATCTAAGAAACAGTAATAGATGTGATTAGCCAATCTCTCAAGCATCTGATCAATAAAAGGTAAAGGAAAATGATCTTTAGGAGTTGTAACGTTCAATTTCCTATAATCAATACACATCCTATGGCATGTAATAGTTCTAGTCGAAATTAGCTCATCATTATCATTGTTAACAATTGTTATCCCCTTTTTCTTAGGAACTAAATGCATAGGACTAACCTAACTACTATCAGAAGTAGGATAGATAATTCCTGCATCTAGAAGTTTTATTATCTCTTTCTTAACAACATCCTTCAGGTTAGGATTTAACCTTCTCTTATGTTCTATAGGAGTCTTAGATTCATCTTCTAGATGTATCATATGCATGCACAAGTCTGGTGAAATCCTTGTGATATCATCTAAGGCGTAACCTAGAGATCTACGGTAGTTTCTTAGTTTAGAAAGAAGTAAGGCGGTCTCTACGTTATTCATATCGGAATTCACTATCACAGGATATGTAGAATTAGGACCTAGAAACGTGTACCTTAGTCCTTCTGGAAGGGGTTTTAGTTCCAACTTTGGAGCTTTCAGCTTGCTCATGGATCAATAAGTGGTGCAGGGTACGATTTAGTTGGAGACTTAGCAGTTGTCTCTCCTAATTCTACATAGTCGGTCATCTCCTCAATTTTCCTACAAGCATCTAAAATCCTGGTGTAACCGAAAACATCATCACTAAGGGAAAAATACTCATTAGTAGCGTTACTCAATGCAATCTCTAAAGGATCATCAACAAAAAGTTGTCAGAAACTCTCGACAGCCTCCGTAATGGTATCTACCCAAAAGGACTTGGCATCTAACAATGGTTTCTTCAAAACCTCTTGTAGATTGAACTTCATCACCATATCACCGAAATGAAGATTGATCTTTCCTTTCTTCACATCAATGATAGCTACAGCAGTTGCTAAGAAGGGTCTTCCAAATATAAGTGGGTCCTTTGGTTCTTCTCCAAGTTCTAAAATCACAAAGTCGGTTAGCACAAAGGTTGTCCCAATCTTCACAGGAAGATTCTCAAGAACTCCAACGGGATACTTCACAGAACGATCGACTAAGATAAGTGAGATTTTGGTACCTCTAATTTTTGTCATACCTAAACTTTTTGCCACATGTAGAGGCATAAGGTTCACACTAGATCCCAAATCACAGTATCTAGCAAATGTAATGTAACCAATCTGTACTGATAGAACGAAACTTCATGGATCTCTAAGTTTCTTAGGCATGCGGTTATGTAGGATGGAACTGTACTCCTCTGTGATCATCATTGCTTCCTCCTCCAAGGTGATCTTGCTTGTGATCATGCTTTTGACATATTTCCTTAAAGAAGAAATCATTTGACAAGCATCAGAGAATGGTAATCTTACAGTCAATTCCTTGATCATCTCCTTGCACTTTGCATCTTCTAGATCCTTTCTAGACTTCTTTGGTTGGATTGGATATGGAACCTTTGGTTTATAAACTCGAATTGGAACTTATGAGTTCTAGGAATTTGGATAGATCGATCCCTTAGTGGATCGATCGGTCTCTGATTTTTTTCGAGTTCTGAACTGATGAATCGATTGATCCCTCATGGATCGATCGATCTTGTTTCTCGAAGATTCCTGTCTTTGATGGATCGATTGATCCCTGGTCATGGATCGATCGATATGATGAGTCTGGAACTTTTTGTGGAATTGGATCGATCGATCTCCGCTTCTGCATCATTTCTGGGCTTTTTGATATCTGCTTTATCTGCAGATATATCAACTTCTTCTACCAAAACTTCACCAACATGCTCTTTTCTTGTATTTCCAACTAAGGATTTTCCACTTCTCAGTGTGACAGTATTCATAAACTCTTTTTTGGAATTTGAATCAGGTATCTTAGAAAGAAAATTAGTTGGTCTTCTGACAGCTTTAGTATTTTGAGCAACTTGAGTATCCAAATACTTAACATGAGTAGTCAATGCTTCGAATTTTCTATTCAAATCATTGTACATACCATCCATCTTGACATTTATGTTCCTCTCAATTTGTTGTTGGACTTCTAGTATCTTTTGGAGCATGGCTTTTAAATTGTCTTCTTGCTGAACTTGTGGTGGAGGTGCTTGTTGATAAACAAGTTGAATTTGCTGTTGAAAGCTACCTGAATTGTAATTCTGAACAAAGCCCTTATTCTTGTTTCCTTGAAAACTAGTTCCTCCAGGATTCCTATCACTCCATGATAGATTTCCCTTTTTGAAAGCTTGATTGTATATGTGGTTATACACTCTCTAACCTTGGTTGTTGATGTAGCTCACTTCTTCTTCTAAAGTTTTAGGTCCTTGGAATGCAAAGCAATCTGCCTCTAACTTCTCTTCATATTCAGCAAAACTGACTTGTCTTTGATTCTGGTTCTTAAGAAGGCTGGTAAGAAGCTCTTTTACTTCAGCTAATTTAGAGGATTTTGATCCAGGTGATCTTCCTCTTCTATCATAGTCTGGACAATGGTTGTTGTTACTTGCAGCTAGATTGTCTATTAGCTTATATGTTTCATGAACTGGCTTAGTCATGAAATCTCCATTACTAGTTGTATCTAGAGAAAGTCGGTACTGAGGTTTGATACCTCTGTAAAATGTGTTGAGGAGATTTAGCTATGAAAACCCATGATGAGGACATTCCCTAAGGTATTCTCTGAATCGATCCCATGCCTCAAAGAAGGATGACCTTGCTGAAATTATGATATCTTTCTTCGAAGATTGTTGGTCCTAGTAATGGTGTAGAAGTTTCCTAGAAACTTGGATTTACAATCATCCCAAGTCTCAATGGAATTAGCATGCAGGGATTTCAACCATCTAAGAGGTTTGTCAGCTAGTGAGTGAATGAAGAGCTTACAATGCATAAAGTCTTTAGAGAATCCATCAATCAAAACCGTAGAGCATATTTCTTCAATACTATCTAGATGATCCATGGGATGCTCAGTAGTGAAACCATGGAATTGATTATGGCGAATCAGTTGAACGAGATGGAATGGGAAATTATAGTCTTGGCGTTGAGGTGGATGAGGATGAAGTGCATTCCTATTGGCAAGGAAGGCTTCAAGGTTGTTGAAATCTCCAACTAGAACCCTGTGTTGATAAGGTGGGTGATTGAAAACCTTTTCTGGTGGGTTGATCACAGGAACTTGATTAGATCCCATCTGATTACCATTACCACTTATTTGTTGTCCC
Organism: Iberis pinnata; assembly: GCA_900406425.1. Lineage (NCBI taxonomy): Eukaryota > Viridiplantae > Streptophyta > Magnoliopsida > Brassicales > Brassicaceae > Iberis > Iberis pinnata. Next base: position 13,773 of record OVBE01001570.1, read on the forward strand.
TGTGGCACTTGATTTCCTTCAGATCCTTCCCCTATCGGATTGATAATAGCATTGTTCACTTTAGGAAGAGGAGGTGGGTTATTTTTCAACCATACTTCTACAACCAGGATCTGACGAACTTGAAGGAGTGGATCGTTCTGGTTTTCCGGAAAGATTGGATTAGAAATAACGTTATCCCCCCCCCCATTTCGTTGGAAGATTGTGTGTTTCTCCTTGATTTATGAATTGAGCGTTCTAAATCCAGGAGATCTTTGTTACTGGGGCTGAGTAATTCCTTGGATTTAGTAGATCTTCGGATCATTCACTTGTAAAAAGAAATCAAGAATAAAGAAACGTGATGAGTACTGTAAAAATAAAAATTCCTAGACTAAACTCTAAAGAAAACTTAAGGAACACTATTGGTCCTCGGCAACGGCACCAAAAACTTGATACAATCAGGTTGTAACCCAAATATATTCACTGCAAGTGCACAACAAACGCAGTAGTATACTAAAGATCAAATCCACAAAGACCAAGAACGTATGACTCTCTGTTAAAAATTGAATCAAGCTAGGAAAATATTTAAAATGATGATTATGTTTTGAGAAATAGAAATAACGATAAAGTAAAAACGATTGTAAACCAATTAACTAAAATGCTAGGCAATAGGGAAATTCACAGGTAATCAGGTTAAAGGTCAAAGTTAACACGCAAGATTTTCTTTTAAAATAGTTCCCAACTCGAAAGACAAAGATAGACTAATCGTCTCCCGATGTATTAAATCCCTATGTTTAAATCACTAAAGACAAGCTTCCGCTGTATATAGATGATTAAACATGCAATTTAATTCAGATTCAATATGTTCATCAGCCCTTAAGACAATACTCCCACAAGCAAAGGCACTTACTCATCTAGATTAGATCAGACTTCTAAACCAAATCCTTTTGAGTTTATAATTCTAAGATCAATGAACTAGTTAGCGACTCTAACTCATGCAATAAATACGAATCTAGACTGAAAACCTAATAATTTCTACCCATTCTATCAAACCCTAACATTCAACCTGGTTTTCCTGGGAGAAACTCTAAAACCTAACAATTAAACTACTCAAACCTGATAACAAAGACAAAAATCATAGAAAGAGTAAACATTATAGCAATTACGAACCAAATTGTATAAACTGAAATTATAGTTCATAATTCTCTTGAATATTGAAGAAATCCCTTCTCTCCGCAAAGTTATCTAAAATAAAAGTGTTGTGTGTCCTAAAATAAAACCAAGAGGCTTTTATAGTTTCTAAAATAAATAAAAATAAAAACCCAATAAGGAGAACTGATAATAAGTCTTGAGGACGAATGTGTCTTTCTGCTTGAAAACTCTCTTCTTCGTGTAAAGGGATCGATCGATCCATGCTTGGATCGATCGTTCTGTGATTAAAAAGGGATCGATCTATCTTGTGTGGATTGATGGATCTAAAAATCCGTAGGTTGTCCAGGAGCTTTGATCGATCGATCCATGCTGAGATCGATCGATCTCCTCAGTGAAATGCTAGGATCGAACTTGCTTAGCTTGGATCGATCCTTCTGCTTCAATTTGGCCATTTTACACTTGAATTCTTCTAGAATTCATCCTTTTCGTTCAAGAGCGTCTCAAACACCTAGAATCATGAAAACATGCTAAAAGCACAAGAAAAGCACTGCAATAATGCCAAATAGTATGTATAAACACCCACTAATAAGTGTTAAACCTGAGTGATATCAGTCATTTGCATCATCCTCCCACTGTTGGACGCTTCACAGGTCCCGGGTTCCTGCTCTTCAGGATCTTCATGACCAGGTAACACGTTTACCCCTCCGTACGCTCCAAGGTTCTCTGGATTCTACCCTATGGCGTCACCAACATGATACATACCGACCTACCTTCTCCTCGCCCTGCACATGGAAACAAATAAGCTTATCCCGCCCTATTCTCCTTTAGTCATCATCTATATGGTTCCCCACAATGGTACCTCCTTATGCCTTTGTCTCTTGGCTTACGATTCTTGACAGGTTATCCACAGGCTCAAGGACAGGACGTTGCGGAGCTTCAACATCGTGTTCACTGTGTGGTGAGCCTGAGGAGACTGGGGATCATATTTTCTTCGCATGCCCGTATAGTTTCACCATATGGTCGGATATCAACACTTCCATTCTACGATCTCGCCTATCCCCGGATTGGTCCCGTACACTAGCTTTCCTTCGACTTTGTTCCTTATCGACTCTTGACGCCATCTTGCTCAAGCTCAGCTTCCAAACCACCATTAACAGCATCCAGCGTGAACAGAATGGTCGTCTCCACCAAAAGGCTCACCGCTCCCCAACCTCTTAGGCGTCAGATTATCCGTTGAACGGAATGGACCGTCTCACGAGCTTGCGCTACACAAGCGACTCCCGTTACCATGGACTTCTCCAACGCTGGCTCTCCATACATCCCTAGCTTCTTCCTACAACTCACTCGTGACATTGTTGGCCTACCTTTTATTCCAGCTTCATTCTTGTACGCTTTTAGGTTGTGTCTCAAAGGTTGTACTCTTTTTTCAGTTACTAGTTTTGTCCCACAAGATTTTCTAGTAACATGTTTTAACGAGGCACCTTTGAACACTCAAAACTTCTTTTTCTGCTTTTTCCAAAATAAACTCTTTGTACAAAAACTATTCTTACTTTGATTTATAAATTTAACATTTCATAAATAAATAAATATTATAAGAAAATAGAAGTTAGAAGTTTAGAACACATTAAATTTTAGAAATATAATTTTAATTAAAAACTTCTAAATCTCTAAATTTCTTCACTAAAAGATACAATAAAAATAATGGTACTATGATTAAAAAGATGTATAACCAAAAACAGAAGGAAATAATTATATGATATGTGCATTACTATTTGAGTTAAACTGCATGTTTACACCGTAACTCAATAAAAAAAATATGTTTCATAATATACCAAATGATTCTAGAAAAAATTTAGTTAAAATATCATCTTACCAGGAAGTTCTAATTGTACTCTCAAATTGACATTTTAATAAAATAATGGCTAACAACAAATCATTAAATATATAACTATTTTGTCACTAGATTATGATCAAAATAGTAACCTGATACAAACTAAGCCCAAAAGGATTAAAGGAATCTTAGTCCAAGAGAATTACGGGAGGAACAAACTTCTGGAATCCAAAGTCCAAAACAAGAAGTCATGTTAAATAGCATACAAGCAAAAGGATATAATAAAAGCGAAGAAACAGAGGATTGTTGTTGAAACACTCAAACGAAGAGATCACAAACCGATACAAGCGAAAGGCTTCGAGTAAGAAAAGATGTTTTAAAGACCTTCCCAGCGATATCTCTAATGGTGAATAAGCCTGCCTCTGAAAAGAGAAACCGGAGACAAAAACCCGACCGCAACACACTAGGAGGTAATAGGATCTCTCACAATGGACGAAGAACACTAGGAGGTAATAGGAGGTAAGGAAATCCACCCCCCCCCCCCCAACAAAACGAGAACCAAGAAACATAGAGAGAACAAGAGCAACCGAAAAGGACCAAGACTGAAACATAAGCTTAATAAAATCTAATACATAGAAAAATCCGACCAAACGAACCAAAGCATAACACACATACACCCAAACCCACTCACAACCAACAATCCAACCAGAACTACCTATGCTTACTGAAGTAGAGAAGAAAGCAACTCAATGAACATCAACGACGGACCAGTGACCACACTAAAGATCCAGTCAAAACGACGCCAGCAGAGGAAAGCTAGAACGGCGGAGATCGAAGCTCTGCGGCGACCACCCAAAGAAGGGAGGAGATTAATAGACCAATGCGGATCGGCCATTGTTACTACCACAAAACAGGCTAATCGCCGCCGAGAGAAAGCTTTGGACGGTTGAGATGTAGCCGGAAAAAGAAGAATACGGAGGCGACACTGGAGGGCCGGCGCCGCTTAAGGCAGAAGTGAAGAAAAATCTTGCCTTGATACTTGTGCTTGGGAGAGAAAGAGAATTAGACCAACTCCAATGGAGTTGTTTAATGAGTGCTTAGTGAGTTGCTAAGTATTTTTAGGCTTTAAAAATAAATCAAAAAGGGGTATTTAAGTTAAGATCGATGCTTAAGGAAGGTTTTATAAAATTTTCTAAGCTACCATACGTGTCACTATCTGATTCGTTTTATTAAAAAAAAAAGGGAAATTTTTTTTCGGGGTTGAGATGTATCGGGGACAAAAATCATTTGTCCTATTTCTCTCCTTTTGACGGCGACGGCGAGTGCAATTTACGGTGAGACGATTCCGGCGATACAGCCATGAAATCAAGGCAGAGAAGACATGAAACTCCTCGAAGCCTTTGGAATTTCACATCCAATAAAGAAGAAGCAGAAGATTAACGATTTATTTCGGTCAAGGTAAACGAGAAATTCATCTGTTTTGTGGATTCATTGTGCGATTATTTTGTTTGTAGGTCAATTGTTTGTTAATTTGTAGATGTTGGTGTGTAGATTAGGGTTTGTGTGTGATTATTTTAAATTAGTGATGAATTTGGATTTCAAACAGATTTGTTTGGCAGTGTTGTTTAATTGATATGAATATTGAATGGATTTGATTGTTCTTCTATGTGTATACATTGCATTATGTCTCCTATCGAATTGGAGTTGATATGCTTTTGTGCTTTTACTTTATCACTTGGTCAACATCTTAAATCCATTGTCTGCTATCGATTTGGTGTTGATGGAGTTTATATGCTTTGTGCTTTTACTTTAGGAGCATCTGTTAGTTTTTAAAAAAATTGTTCTATCTAATATCTTTAAGAAATTTGTAAAACAAGTTCTTAATTACTAATACGTAAAATGGAATCTGTGACGATCATCTCTCTGGTGATCATAAATGTCTTCTGATGTCCTCATAATTGCATAATACAGTGACTACTTCATTCTTGGATAGGTTGTTGCAGAAGAAGAAGAAGAAGAAGATTGAGCAGAAGGAGAAGAAGATTGAGCAGAAGAAGAAAAGGACAAGGTATGCTACAAAATCATTGTCAATCTAGATTGAGGATGGTAGATTAGAATGAGAATTGTATAGCATTGTCAATTGTAGATGTCAATGTGAAATTAGAGAAAGTTGTTGTGAGTTTGTATTGTTTGTTAGAGAAAGTTGGATAGAGTTGTTATGGGTGATAGCTTATGGTAGAGAAGAACACATATGTGATAGTATGTGTGATTTGTTGAGAGTGTGATACTACGTGTGAATGGTAGAAAGTGTGATTGGTGAATTGAAATGTAATTTGTGAATTAAAATGTAAAAGAAAACATGTTTTTTTTTTTAAGCATTAAGAGTATCCTAACCATGAAACCAACAAAATTTTTTCTCTAACCAAAAGTTGCTTAGCCATTAAATTTAATCAGAAAATGCTTAAGCACTCTCCATTGGTGCTTAACCAGTGGAGATGCTCTTACATGTGATGTTTAAATATATAACTAAAATCGGGAAAATTAATATAACTGAAAATAAATTTTTTATTAAATATTAGATATTATAGTAAAAGACAACCATGATTAGAAAATTAAAGTGTTTTTACATGTAATAGAGTTTTGAATCATACATATCTAAAATAATGTTAAATGTGAAATATAACTATGTATGAAAAAATATTTAAAACTCGAAACTAAATCTATTATATTACTAAACATGGGATCAATTTCTAGTTTAGAGAATGATCCGACAACTGAAACCCAAAAGATCAAAGGTGGAGAAAACTACTTGATTTGTTTTGTAGGGTAGTTAGGGCATCTCCAATGATTAGCTTTATTTTTTGCTTCAAAAATGCAATTTCTTCAAAATGAAGCAAAAAATGAAGCAACATTATCTCCAATGGTTTGCTTCATTTTTTTCTAATATTATTAAAATATTATATTTTTATTTACTACTAATTGGTATTTACACCTTTTAGTTTTTGTTAATTTACTAATTTTGCCCAATCTTTTTTATTTGACAGTAGTTCAAGAAAATTTTGATTGAACAAAAATTATACATTAACATTTTAATAAGATTATAGTACACAACATAGTAGATAAAAACAAAAATAATATATTTTATGATGAAGCACTAGAAATATATATTTTCACATATGATCAATTAACAAAATTATATATTAACATTGAAATAAGATTATAATACACAACATAGTAGATAAAAACAAAAATAACATATATTTTTCTCACAAATGATCAATTATGATGAAGCACTAGACATATTCTTTAAAGAACACAAGTGCACAAAGACAACATCATTTAGAGATTCAAAGTAAGAATTATACTTTGAAAAAGCTAAAGAAAGAAAACAAAATCTTATTTTTTGATGTGAACTCCATACAAGACCCTAATATTCGTGCACATATTCAAACTGAACAAACACGAATTTTACTAGAAAGGGTGCACAACAACAAACTCAACAAGCTCCTCAAACATCAAATCCATTCGAAAAATATTTTAAAGATTTAAGTGGATCCGAAAGTGGTTTACCGGATTTCTAATTGTTAATTTATGATGTATTATGTTTATTTATGTTTAGTTTTTATATTAATTGTGTATTTTGAATTTTACTTTTGTTATGTATTTGTAATTTGTATTTTTGTTTTCTATTTAATATATATTTTTATTATATTTAATGTTTAAAAGAAAGTAGATAACTTTATAACATAAAACTGGGTAATATTACTATACATATTTTGTTTAATAATAAAGTTAAAATAGATGACCAATTTACAATTAAAAAACTTCATCTTCAAATAATACATAAAATTGGGTAATATTACTATACATAATTTGAAGCAACACTATTCATTGCTTCAGTTTGAAACAACACTATTCATTGCTTAGCAACACTATTCATTGTTTCAGTTAGAAGCAAGAAATGAAATACCATTGGAATGAAAGAAAAAGTAAAAAATGAAACACCATTGGATTTGCTAGTAAATCCAATCATTACCTTAGAACACAAGAATGATTCAAATAGTATCCTTTCTTTTCTTTGGTTTTGCGATAAAAAAGGCCACAAATTTGTAAACGTGTTGGGCCATAAATGAGCATTTCAAACAGTGAAAGTGTTTGTTTCCCCTTTAAACTAAACACAACTTAAAAGCAAAAACCCACTTTAAAAGGTAAGAAAACAAACAAAAGAGGAGGCCTATGCCTATATGGGGGGTTTTCACTTTCTTAAGATCAAAAAGCCCATACAATAAACATAACATACAGACTTAATCTGTCTTCTTGTCTTGTCCATCAATGGCTCTAAGCCTTTCAACAAGAGGAGGATGTGAGTAGTGATAAGCTGAGTACAACGGATCAGTGTTCATGGCTGATAAGTTCTCTTCCTGCAAAACCCCAACAATAAACCCATTCAATCAATAACACAAATTGAGCAAACATTGGACATATTCGGTTTCAGCTTCTTAGGTCGGTATAATTTCGGTTTGGCAATCCGTTTTTTTCAGTTCGGTTGATTTTTGGTTAACTTTCAGTTCATTCGGTTAATTATTGGTTTATTTGGTTAATTTTAGCAAATTCGGTTCAGTTAATGTAGTATAAAATAAATCAATCTGTTTTGTTATCGCTAGACCAAACCGAACTAAAATTTAAATTTCACCAATCGTTTTGCTTTCAATCGAGTAAACCGAACCGAATTAACCGAACATCAGTTCGGTTCGGTTTAACTACCCACACCTACTATCAATTTGTTGTCTTCTCTAACCTGTAGTTTCACTAGAGCAGGACGAAGATCTTTTGCATAACCAAGCTTCACAGCAAAAGCATCAGCCTGGAAAAACGAAACATAAACTCAGATTTAGTGATGATGCAGCCATTGAAAGAAGAAAGAAACTCGAACTGTAAGATTTTACTTTACCTGAAACTCGAAAGATCGACTAACGAGGTTAAGACCAAAGCTAACTAGATGTTGAAGTGGTATTACAGTATGCTGTGAGAATCAAACAAGAGGTTTAAGATATGTTTGAAGTTTTCCTTCTTGTTGTTTCATGTTCAAATCAGAAAATAACAAAACCTGAAATATGATTAAACCAATGAGAACCGGTTGTGTATCAAATCCAAAGCTCTTGAAGAGATCAGTTGAGTTTCTGACAAGAGTGTATCCACCAAATTGCAAGAAAGCAAGGATCTACATTTAAAAACAACGAGAGGGCGTCATAAGTTATTAAGTGAAACAAAGACTGAAAATGTCTGTAAAATCTCACTTGAACAGCGATGAACGAGTATGTAGTGTGATTTAGCTTCCAATGTCCAAGCTCGTGTGCAATAACTGCTACAATTTCGTCTTCATTCTTACACTACACAAAAGAAAGTAATGTTTCAGACTTTCAGTTACAGAATACGAATCATTGAGAGTTACAGTGAGTACCTGCTGAATCAATGTGTCATAAAGAACAATTCTTTTGTTCTTGAAGAAACCATACATATAAGCCTGTAACAAGAAGAAACATGAGCTTCTTACAGACAGTAATCTAAGCATGAAGAGATCTCAAGCTATTATTATCCTCACATTACTATGACTTGATCTTGTAGATCCATCAACAACAAACAGCTTCTTCAAAGGAAACTTTAAAGAAGAAGCAAGTTTCTCAATTTTCTCTCGAAGCTCTCCATCTGGAAGCTACTCCCAAATAATAAAAGATTAAACCGTCTGATAATAACACAGTTCAAACAATGGTTTGTTTGTTAAATAGCCATGAAAAAGAAATACTCACAGGAGTGAACTTGTTGAATAGTGGTGCAATCAAGACCGGGTAAATAGTCATCATCACAAGAGACAGGCCAAACATGAATGCCCATAGATAGATGGCAAGATAGGGACCTCCTTTCTGGGGAAAAATATTATAATTTCATGCTCAGAGACGTATATTACCATGAAATCTGATGAATATCGCAGAAATCAAATAAATCCAGAATCACCAAACCTGAACAATAACAATTATCGCAGCAACAATAGGTGGACCTAGTATGATAGAGAGAAGTATTCCTTTGATCATGTCTCTCATGAACATCCATATTGTTTGCTGTAAACACAATTATTCAACGCAAAATTTAATCCACATATGTAATAAAGAATCGCAAGTGTAGGAAACATGAACATACCTTGTTGAATCCATGTCGAGACTCAATCACGAAAGTTGAGTACAAAGAAAATGGCAAGTCAGTTATCTGCACCAGAATATATATAAGAAACATTATTATCTTCGGACACTAGATATTTTCAATCTTTGATTAATTAGTTAATTTCAAAACCTGTGACCATGTCATAACACCAGCTAAAAATGAAAGAGTATGTAATATTTCATTCTCTGGATGGAGTCCCAACATAGGTAGAACACCTTCTGATATCTGCAGTAATAATACATGTTTACAACATTATCATAACAAGTGAAATGCCGAAAAAATGAAATCAGATATATTACCTTCCAAAACCAAGGCAAGATCCCAAAGAACAAAATGGCAGAGTCCATAAGTATAGTTACAAACTCGTGAATAAAGTGAAAATAGCTGTAAAAACGAATCATTCTGAGTGATAAAAGCATAGGCAAGTATAAGAAACAGACTTGATCTATTAACAGGCTTAAGATGAAACCTTTTATCAAGACTGTAAGCTCGAGATTTCTCGAACTTCTCTTGGCTAATCACTCCAACTAAGGTTTTAGGAAGAGTTGGAAGCTTGAGAGCTGTGAGTTGCCTTAGATCCAAATATGTCTCAAAAATGTACATCACAACCATAAAACCTGGAACAAGAAAGAAAAAAACGTAATCATGAATGCAACAACAACTGCTACTTTTACTTTTCGATCAACCGTATAAAAAAAGGATCGAATGCTATTCATATACTTTAAGCTTGTTTTGAAGCACCTGTTTACACATTCACAAAACCCACAGGGAAACCATTTCAATAACAACTCTTTACAAATCCTAAAATTCTAGGTTTCAAAAATCGCTAATGAGGAAAAAGATCCTGACTCTTCTTCTCCAACCCTAAAATTTCTTGAACAGAGGTAATAAATCTCCATACCAATTAATTCAAAGAAAATATGATATGTATAAACATCACGAGACCTCAGATCAAACACACGATAAAGACGACGAAACATTTCGATTCATCAAACCTCACATCAAACATACGAGGACGATGAGAACAAGTTCGATTTCATAAAACTTCAGATTAAGATACGCCATATGCAATAAGAACCAAATTTAGATGAAAACGTAAGAAATCTCAACAAGACGACGACGAACACGAAACGCAAAAGGAAAACAAAGATGAAATGTGTTGAGTTTAAGAGGTAGAATGTTTCTCCATAGGTTCTGAAGCTTACCCACGACAGTTTCCATGTAGGGAATCGCCATGGATGATATACCAGTGACTTGAGCTACGAAGAAAATTGAACAACGATAATGGCAGAGAAGAGGTTTTTGCCTTTCGAGTCGGTGTAGAGAAAGAGACCATCGACGGGTACGGGTTATAACCCGAATACTAAGAGTATGGGTTGGGCTTTGGGCCCATATGAAACTAGGCCCTCTATTTCTTTTAATTCGTTTGTGACCCCATGCAATTTTTATTTTTCAACTCCCACAATGGATAAGAAAAAATCCGTTTCAAATTATAGACGGACTGAAAATGAATATCAACAAGTTTTTCAATATAAACTATAAATCTAGGTTCGCGCGATACGCGGGTGGGTTGTTTATTTTTATTTGTACTAGGTGATGATCTGCGTAGACACGCGGGTGTAATTTTGTGTACATTAGTTTTTAAAAGCTTTGATCGTATAATGTTAATTTGTGAATTTACTGTGAGTTTTTTTTTTGTCAACTTAGTGAGTAAATTTTATGGTCATTAAATCGTATTTTAAAGAATTTTGGATGAACATGAGAAAAGAATTTTGGATGAACATGAGAAGAGAGTTTTTATGGCAGAGTTTTCAAGAGCATTGAAAATTAAAATATTATAAAATTAATAAAATTATTTTATATGTTAGATAACCTCAAACATGTATTTATATTCATTCTAAATTACAACTTAAAATTATTTTTATTATATTTTATAATTTTTAAACAATTAGTTAAATATCATAATAAAACCATATTATTCTAATTTTAGATTCATATTTTAACTATATATATTTTTATTTATTATTAATTTATTTTTCCATTTTATAAAATTATAAGTTTAAAATTTATATATCGAAAAACTTATGAAATAAAATTATATAAATTTTTATTACTTTTATTATAATAAATAAGTATAATACTAATTTTAGATTAAATATTTCAATAAATATTTTAATATAAATGTATATATATTAATTTTAATACTACTACTTACTATTGATTATTATTGTATTTTACACATGATAAAACTTTTCAAGAAAATATAGAAATAACTTATGATATAATATATATCAAGTTATTTAATATATCTATTATATAATAATTTAAAATAAATATTTTTTTAATAGTTAGATGCAATTTTTTATATAATAACATTATGCTCTATCAATCAATAGATTATGTCTATTAAATAAAAACATACACCTTCTGCATCATACTACTTACATTGCATATAGCTTCTATTTTACTATAAACATTTCCAATTAGAGTCTTAGTATCCTCTTGAACATTTAAAATACATTGATTATTATGATATTATTATTCTTTATTTATGAATAGTTTTTTTGTTACATATACATACTTTATATGTTTACTTTCTTATTATTTGGTTTTGTGTCGTTGTTTTGAGTTTATTTATTTATTTATTACTTTTTTGTCATCGAAATTTAAGGTTTAATGTTTTTTTCACATTTTGTTCATTTATTTTATTTTCTTAGATTTGAAAATTATTGAACTTTAAATTTACTGTTTATAAATGTGTTTTTTCTTTTTTCAAAATACTGTTTTCCACATTTTATGTATTGCTTGATATATCTACATGTAGTTTGATCGAAAATGAATAACTATTTATTTGGTTTTTCTTGGAAGAGATGATGTGGTTTCTGTTTCTATTTTATTTTCACCCTTTGTTTTTATTTATTGTTCTTTGTGAACTTTTTATGATCTTTTTATATGTTTCGATTATAATCATTCTTACTATTATCTGAATAATTGTATTAATTGTTCGCTTATTGTTTACTACACCACTTTTCTATTTTTGTTATTTTGGGTTTTTATTTCGAATTGTCTGTTTGGATAATATTTTATTTGATGTAAGTTTTTGGCATTGCTAATCGAATGACAGTTCCAAAAATTTAATGTATACTTAATATTGTGTTTCTAAAGCTAATGTTACATATCATCCTTTCTTTCTATTTCATCATGAAGTTAGTTGGATCACAATATGATCTAACAGTTTTAGCATTACAAAAGCCCAGTACAAGATAAATATTAGCTTAAAAGAGAGAAACCAGAGCAGAAGAAAATCATTCCATATGGTTCAAAATAGAGACTTTGAACCTGATGGAAAGACTAATCTGCATCCAAAAGATTACATAGCCAGAAAGGTGGTCCAGAGGCTATATAAGATTGCCAGCGCCCATCTCTAATTACATTTTGAGCTATTAAAAATGCAAGCCTATTTCCGAACCGAGGTTCATAGCTAACCATCCAACCATTAGATTCCTGCAGTTTACATATGATCTCATCAGAAACTCCATATAAGGAGGGATGAGCTTCTGGATGATTAATTGCTTGGAAAATGAGATTTTTTTCAAAGCCAAAGATGATATCTTGCTTTCTAAGTGAAATCATACTCTCTATTGTCCATAAAATGACCAATGCTCCGGCTTCAACAAATGAAGTTACATTTGAGAATGCTCTTCTAGCATGAGGGAGGACTTTTCCAGTTGTGTCTCTGAGGATCCAAGATCCTCCTTTTTTTTTTTTTTTAGCTTCCCAGACAACTCCAATGTTACATTTGGACCAAGGTGGTTTGGGGAAAATCCATTTTTTTTAGTTCTGATTTTCCGGATGAATGGGAGCTGTATTAAACTTTTGAGTAGCTTGATTTGCTAGAAACTAGTCTTCTGCATCAGAGATTATTTTCTTAACTGAATCGATAGGAGAGTAGACTTGACCTTCAATCCTCTCTTTATTCCTATTTTTCCAGAGGGTCCACAAAGTCCAAGGGTGGGTTCTTCTAGTATCCTCTGGGACTCTTTCATCTTGCAGGGAGAGGAGTAGGTGGTCTAAGTTCTCAATCTGGGAAGAAGGATGAAATCCAAATCTAAGGATTGGCATATGACATAGAGCCCATAATTGCCTTGCATTTTGGCATGAGAATAGAATATGGTTGGTATTTTCTGGAGTTTCACCACAAGCCTCACAATGGAGATTCACTTTTAATCCTCTACTCTTAAGATTGGCTGCAGAAGGAACAACATTAGTTAAGGTTTTCCAGAGGAAGTTTTTAATTTTCAGAAGAGCCTGGATCTTCCATACTTGTTGTTTGAGTGGGTTAACAGATGGTTTAAGAGATTCAGACTGGATGAGTGACTTGTTTTTCAGAGCAAAGGTAGCCTGATAACCTGATTTAACTGTGAAGTTACCTGACTTAGTTCCTTCCCATATCCAAAAATCCTCTATGTGAACTGCTGGCTTGATTTTCAGAATACACTCCATATCATATGGAAAGAACATCTCCTCTAATCTTTGTCTTTGCCATTTTGAAGATGCATGATCAATGAGAACATATACTCTCAAGTCTAAATTCATGGTTACTTGTTTGATTAGAGGATTTTTCCTGCCATTTACATTCAACCAGTTCCATGTCCATACGTTTATTAATCTGCCATTGCCTACTTTCCTGATTAGTCCAGTTTTGAGAAGATTCCTGCCATGTATTATACTTTTCCAAGCAAAGGAAGAATTCTTGATTACTTTGGCTTGAAGGAAATATTCTTCTTGGAAATATTTGCTCTTGATGAATCTTGTACTTAGATTATATTGAAGAGAAATCATTCTCCAAGCTTGTTTAGCCAGCAATGCTTGGTTAAAGCATTCAATATCTTTTAGGTTAATACCCCCTAGAGCTTTGGGAATGCACATTTTATCCCATGATACCCAGTGAATTTTCCTTTTCCCTTGTTCTAAATTCCACTAGAAGCCTGACATAGCCGAGATCAAGCTTTTACAAGTAGTTTTAGGTATTTGGAAGCAGCTCATGGCATAGACAGGAAGAGACATTGCAATGGCTCTTAGCAATACCTCTTTTCCTCCTCGTGAAAGTATTTTTGTGAACCAGCCTGATAACCGTGCTTTTAGTTTTTCTTATATGAAAGTGAAAAACTTGATCTTTGAACCTTCAAAAGATTCAGGTAAGCCAAGGTATTTACTTGCACCCCCTTTTGTTTCAATTCCTAAAATAGTTTTGATTCTTTTTTTAACATTATCTTCAAACTTCTCTCCAAAAGAGATGGAGGATTTTTGGCAATTAATTGTTTGTCCAGAAGCTTCTTTGTATGAGACTAGGATTTGATTCAAGATATTAGCTTGGCTTTCATTGGCTTTGGTGATGAATAGAGGTGGTCCTCAGGAGATGACTAATCTGAGGACCACCATTAGAGAATTGAATACCTTGGATTGAATTATCAGATTCTGTTTTCCTTAGAGCATTGGTTAGACCGTCTGTGCAGATTACAAAGAGGAAAGGGGATAGGGGATCCCTTTGACTAAGTCCTCTCTTTGGCTTAAACATTCCAAAAAGTTGGTTGTTTATTAAGACTGAGAAGGTAACAGTTTCTATTCTTTCTATTCTTTTGGTCACAAAAGTTGATTTTTTGCTTGAAACCATTGCTGGAGCATACTTTGTAATTGTGAAGACAATAAACAAATCTCATAACTTGGCAAAAATTTGATAAAACTAATACAATCTTCAGTTGTCATAAGTTTCTCAACACTATCTGAACACGTTAGACCCATAAAAGTGGATAAAAATGCTAGGTAATAAAATACATATCTCCTCAGAAGATGTCTCGTGCATAAAATATATCTTAGTTCCTCAAATTCTTAGCTTCAAGATACATCTTACTATATGTTAACACACAAAACTAAGTAATTTATCCATAAGATCACTTGAAAGTAACTAAAGATCTCTTAAGTTTCAAACCAAAGGAAAACCACAATGTTACATGATTCTTTGAGACAACATTGTTCACTAAAACTAATTTTTCTGCAGTTTGAAAAAAATCAGTCTAGAAATCGAGAAATCAGTGATGGGATTGAAAAGTATTGAAATTTTCACATGCTTATGAATTAGATTACCAGCAATGGAGTGCATAAGGAGATATCTACATCAATTCCCTGCAACGACGACTCTAACGTCATCAAATACTAACCACTCGATCCATTTTCTTTGGCTATTCTGGGAAGACATTCTAGCTTCCTCAAATTTCAACCTTAAATTAGTCATCCATGCATCTCTGCTTTTGTGCATGGCTTCTTTTTGACTGATGCAAGCAAATGAATAGGGTTCCCCATTAAACATAAAGTATGAATCGATCTTTTCATCTCTTTCTTGCTTGGAGATTTCAAGATACCTTTAATTTATGATAATTTTAATCTCTCAGCCTTCCTTGTTCATTGTCAAAGAGTTTTAGATAGTAATTAATATATTTTCAGTTAATTCTACATCTACGAAAGCTAAATTCATATGCTTATAGTGATTTTATACTTCTAGGAGAGGTACTTCTCAGTAGAGACTCCGTGAAAGAATTAAAAGAGAAGCACTCAAACACATGTACACTTGCCAAAAATTTCAATAAGACTAAAACTCAAGAACAATATGAATCTTGAGTGTAGGAGCGTACAATGTTGTGAGAGAGGTGAGCTCGGTCAAGTCAATAGCTATTTGCCCTTTAAACTGATTTTGACCAAGATTAATGATTTTTTCACAAAGCAAAACATTAAACATTCATATCTAAGAGATGTCGAAATTCCTAAGTGAAGCAAATTTACTACATATATTTAAGTGTTGTCATCTGAGAAATGGAGTATTTATATGGTTATTTGCAAGATTTCTAAAGCACCAAGGACTACAAAACTCGAAAACATGGATATACTAACAAAACCAAAATAGAAAAGGATCTATAAAACTTACAATCTTTGCAAATTTTGAGAAAGATGATATGGTGAATAACCTGCAAGGTTATTACACAAAACTAAAGAATCATAAATTATTAAAATAAAAGAAATTACTTTAAATCACATGTGGCACAACTAAAAGTGATACGTTAGCATACAAAAAACAACATGGGCATACGGAATGGGTTGAACCTCAATCACTTCCTCTATCTCAGAGGCTATATCATGTAAGATGACAAAGAAATTCTCCTGTAAAATAAGTGTTAACAATTGAGATAAACTTTGCCATGAGAGGAGGTATCACCTCTCGATTAACATAAGATAGACCAACACACAAAGTATCCCGTAGTTCAAGGAAGAGACAGAACCGTAGAAGTCGAGAAGCTCATATGAGTTTTAACTAAAGAAACCTGGCTTTGGATGACATGTGATGTCTTAAAAGCTTTCATTTGTGATCTTTCGTTATAGTAAACTCCTCTCCTACACAAAGAAATGGCCATGATTACAAAGCCAAATAATAAGGAGTTGTAATATGAGATTAACACAAAAACTCAATTAGATCTGCTAGCACAAGATAATGGCTATAACAGAGGATATTAACATTCAATTATTAAGAAAAATCAAACCCAATTGATCAAAACTGTAAATTAATTACACTTCACATTTTTGATCGAAATCACCACATAAATCGAGATATTCTACTACGTAAGGTATTCAATTTACTCACAAAATCAAAATAGTGCACATAGTGGACCTGAAACATTAGAAAGCACAAACACCCAAATCGTAAAATCAACATCGAACAGAATAGATAAAGAATTAGTATGGGATGAAGACCAATCAATGATTTAAGAAGCAAAAAATTAAACGTTAAGGTGGGGAAGAAACGCAATCTTACCAAACAAAGGTGAACACCAAAGAGATAAGGTTTAGTGATGGAAGACGAGAAATAGGGTTAAGGGAGAGGCCAGAAACGAATGGTGAAATTAATGGAGATGCAAAAACGGTGAGAAGAAGTTTAGGAGAAGAGGAGGGAGAAGGATGCGTTAAAGAAAAGGTGGCTCAACTCAATAAAAGAAGCAAGGAGGTAGAAACTCACAAGGCGTAAGCGTTAAGAACTTCATATTGAGAGGAAACTAAAAAGACGAATTGATGTGGCAATATATAAGATGATGTAATAGTAGTTGACGTGGATAGCCTCATATGTCTTAAAATTCTTTTTTTATACAGTATAGATTATATAAGTATAGATAGAAGGTGAATGAGGGGATTTCAAATCTCAATAAGAATCAAAGATTCTCGAATTCTTCTTATGAGCTAAACTTAGATAACTTAAGGAAAACTAGATTCATTATATTATAATTTTACAATTTATTCTAAGTCTACTTGGCTTAATTTACAATTGTTGATACTGGAAATAAGAGTCAGATACGATAAATTGGGCGACTTTCATAGCGAGTAGGGTTTTGTTCAAACTTTTCTTAACTTGCTTTCCTGTGTACGTCTCAGCTGCTGGCTCCGGCCTGTCTAAGCGGTGGCGATGACGTCTCCTCCTCCCGGAGTAGACCCAAAGCAATCTCTTGATCCAAACCAATCAACGCTCCAAACTGATGAAGTTCATGCCTCTGCTTCAGCAGCATACCACGCCTCTGCTTCAGCAGCGCACCACGCCTCTACTTCAGGAGTGCACCACGCCTCTGATTCAGCAGCGCACCACGCCTCTGTTTCTGCCCCACATGCCTCTGTTTCTGATACTCATGCTTCTGTTATTGTTAATCATGCCTCTGATCCAAGGGCTGCCACTGTTTATGTACCAAAATCAATCCTTGATTCCTCACAACCACTTTGGACTATATATTTAGTTGGCTTTTTCGTTGGAGATGCACCACATATCGGCAAAGTTCACACAACAATGAACCGTATTTGGAACCGTGATGGAAAATGTGCAAGAATTGATGTTGAATTCATTAAGGAGGACACAATTCTCTTCCAAATTGATTCACATGAAGTACTTGCATATCTCGGATATTCTAATGGTTGTCCATGAATGGTCACCCGCGCAGGCCAATGCTAAACCCGACTTATCCTCAATGCCACTTTGGGTGGACTTTTTTCACGTCCCAGACTACTAGTTCTCCCATGCTGGTATAAAATTTCTAGGCAATGTTATAGGCGACTCACAACATCTTCATCCTCAGACTGCAAAATGCTTGCGCTTAGATGTTGCACGTGTTATGGTGATTATAAATCTCGATAATGAGTTAACCGAGTGTATCCATCTCAATGGAGAATCACATCATGTGCTTGTGTCTTGCATTTGGCTTCATGCGCGTTGTACCACCTGCAACTCTTGGAGTCATAAAGTTGTTGATTGTAAAAAGAAAATGGCTGCGCTACAATCTGCAATTTTACCCGAAACTAACCCATTTGCTGATTTTGCACCTATTAGTCATGTTGTTCCTTTTGCAATTCAAGCTAATACGAACCACATTGTACTAAAATCTGCTTCTACTTCTCCCATTGCAGGTATTGGCTTGTCTCAAGACGCCATCAAGGAAAGTCTAGTGGCTGACCCTGTTGTTGCATCAATCTCTTCTGTCTCACGTTCTACAACTTCCCTGGCGCGTTTCTCTATAAATAAACATGCACTAGAACTCGTGGACACTATGGACATTGCTTCCCTTGATCAACAGTCTACTAAAGACGTCACCGTGCACCAAAACATGGTGGACACAATCGTCTGGTCTACCGTCGTCCGTGTTGGACAGACGTCATCTCCTTCAAAGTTTCCAGTGGCGTAGGCTAATGAGATCCAAGACATCTTGCCTTCACGTTTTTCAATATTAATGGATGGCTCAAATGATCTTACCGATGCCATTGAGGAGAAGGAAGATGGACAAATCTCCAACTCTAATTCACAATTGCGCCCTAATTCCCGCTACAACACTCGTACTAAGCCTAAACAACAAGAACCAATAGTGGGAAGCTACAAAAACACGAAGCTGGCCATACAAAAGAAACCAATGAATGTCTCCTCACTGAGGCACTAAATTATATGTCTCTTTTTTCTTGGAACACCCAGGATTTTAATCAACCTCGGAAGCATGATATCATTCAGAACTAGATTCGCTCAACTAATCAACAATTCGGGCGTCTTCTTGAAACTCGTGTTCAATCTACTAATTTTTCTCGTATTTTGCAGGTGTCCTTACCGGGTTGGGCTGCTATCAATAACTATGCTGCCCACCATCTTGGACGCATTTGGGTTTGTTGGAGAGTCGACCTTGTAGTTACGAAGCATCTAATATCTGCACAAGTCATCTTTGTCTTAGTAACTTTTGACTCGGGTGATGTTGTGTTAATATCTTGTGTTTATGCATCCAACTTTCAGGTAGAACGTCTTCATCTCTGGAATGATCTTCGAGAAACTCATCGTCGGTTTGGGCTTCGGTCCATTCTATTGCTTGTCTTTGGAGACTTTAATGATATCTTAGCAACTAATGAGCTTCAAATTTCCCCATTACAACGCAACATCTAGGGATAATGCAATTTCAGGACTTCATTCATCAGTGTGACCTTGTCGATCTACCCTATATCGGTCCCTGTTTCACTTGGTGGAATCATCATACTAATGACCCAATTGGGAAGAAGCTGGACCATGCCTTGATGAATGATACTTGGTCACTTGCCCCTCGCTCT
Source organism: Iberis pinnata (assembly GCA_900406425.1). Taxonomy (NCBI): domain Eukaryota; kingdom Viridiplantae; phylum Streptophyta; class Magnoliopsida; order Brassicales; family Brassicaceae; genus Iberis; species Iberis pinnata. The sequence continues at coordinate 33,610 of OVBE01001570.1, forward strand.
TTTGCTACATTGAATCAAATAGAGTCTCCGATCATGCTCGTTGCATCATCCATTTATCAACATTGACTTCTCTCACTCGCAATCCCTTTAAATTTAATAACTTTCTTATTGACAACCCTTCTTTCTTGCAGGTCATTCGCACAAGCTGGATGACTCAACCTGCTATCCATCATTCTCGCCTCGCCCTTCGTTTATTCCATTCTAAACTTAAAGCTTTAAAATTCCTTTTGCGTTCCTTAAACACCGACTCATATAGTGATTTATCTCTTTGTGCAGGTTCAACCTACACAAATCTTTGCTCTGTTTAAGCGCAAGTTGTACTTAACCCATCACCCGCCAACATGGCAGTCGAAGCAATTGCTGCGAAAGAATAGAATCTACTGGCGCAAGCGGTAGAGCATTTTTATCAACAAAAATCTCGTATCACTTTCGTCATGGTGACCGTAATACTCGGTACTTCCATTGCATTGTTGCCTCACACTCTGCTAGGAACATTATTACGAAACTCATCCTCCTTTCTGGTGAAACGATTACTGATACCCCATCAATCAAAGAAGCGGTTATCACTCATTTCAAATCATTTCTCCAAGATCTCGTGGTTCCTATCTCTCAGCCCACTCTCCTCGATCTTCTCACCTACCATCTTCCCGCTGATCTGGATTCGGTGATGACAACACCAGTTCTAGCTCAAGAGATCTAGGCCACTTTGTTCTCTATGCCTTCCAATAAGGCTCCTCGTCCTGATGGACTTCGGAATTCTTCAAGGCTCTCAGGTCGGTAATTGGTGATGATTTTGTGGTTACAGTCCAGTCTGTTTTCTTGTATGGTTTTCTCCCTCGAGGTATCAATACGATACTCATATCCTTTATTCTGAATAATTATAACCCATAGACTATGAATGAATACAGACCCAATGCTTGCTGTAACATTGTCTACAAGATGATATCTAAGATTCTTGCAAACCGGCTCAAAGTTTTTCTCTCGAAGAGTATCTCTCTAAACCAGGCAGCCTTTGTTCGAGGTCGCCTGTTACTTGAAAATGTCATGTTAGCATTAGAGGTTGTTAAGGATTATCATAAACCATGAATCTCCACTCGTTGTACGCTTAAGCTTGATATTTCTAAGGATTTTGACACGCTTAACTGGGATTTTATAGTTGAGGTTTTGCAGGTTATGACGTTACTAGATCGTTTCATTCATGGGGTCCGTCTCTGCATCTCCACAGCCACATTTTTAATCTCGGTAAATGGCGAACAAGCAGGATACTTCCCTAGTTCCTGAGAGATTCTTCAAGGTTGTGCTCTCTCACCCTATTTATATGTTATTGCTATCAACGTCCTTTCCAAGCTTCTAGATGGAGCTGAAGTTGCAGGGAGATTTGGTTACCATTTTGTGTTGCTATGACATGGGACTTATACACCTCAGTTTTGCTGACGACATCCTCATATTTTTTGTGGTTTGCAACTTTCTCTATCTGGTATTTTTCAGGTTATGGAGCTCTTCGGTCAAGCCTCTGGGCTCCGAAACAACCTGTCCATAATGTAGTAACAAAACAAAACAAAGCAAACAAAGGTAGACTAGTAAGTAAAAATGTAAAAGAAGCTTGATATGAAAAGATCCAAAATCCAGAATGTAGTAACAAATCCAAAATGGCAATGACGCCAAATTGATAATAGGATTTTGGGGTCCTAAGGGTATCAATCACCCATCGTTGTAATATAGATGGGTTTGTCAATCCATAATGGGAGTGTACTTAGCAATCTGGATATATTGGATGCCATAAAGTCAACCTAAATGTTAAAAGGGTTTTGGTTGCTAAAAGGTCCTAAGTGCAAATGAACATAAAAAACATAAAACATAAAACAGCAGAAAACACTTTAGATGCAAAACAGAGTAAAAGCAAGAAAGGGTAAAAGTGCAATCAATGTAAAGCAGTTCCTAAGGACAAAGGGTAACTGACTTGAGAATCCATCCTGGGCTACCTAAGTACCTAACATACCTCAAAAAATGAGTTGATCCCTANTTGATCCCTAGACAGTAACTATACATACAATCAATTCCAATTCCTTGGAAACCAATCTCAAGCAAAGCAATCACA